>JANTQE010000035.1:0-275795 GCA_032988195.1 Arachnomyces sp. PD_36 | reverse complement strand
GAATATGTGGGGGAAGAGGGGGTCCAGGAGATATAAGACTTCTTGGGAGACGACGTCCGCGACCGGCTCGGCGGGGGGGGGGGGGGGGTAGTAGCGGATATACTAACCTTGAACGGCTTCAAAGTATCCTGACCACCCTGGAACATTTTACTCAAAGCAGGCTTCTTCTTGCCCTTGGCCAAATTATCCATAGGCTCGTACACTTTGATCGTCGTAGACAAAGCTGAAGTCTTCACCGAGCATACTAGATGTCGCCCAAGACCGATACCAGCTTTGAAGAAGTTGGCATGTCCCTGAATCTTCTTTGGACGTCGTACAAGTGAGTTTGGACCCTCGCCGCCGTCCAGAGCCTCCATGGGGTAAGATGTGAGTGCTTTGTTGGAGAGAACCAGGAGTAGCTGGTACTCTTCGAGAGTGTCAATCTGCGTCACCTGACTAGCGTCGAGAACGCGCTTGGGTTTGGCAGATTTGTCCTTCGGCCACCGATCTGAGAGGTAGATACCGCTATCCGTGCCGTAGACAAGTTTTCGGCCACCATCTACATATTGTTAGCGAGCTTATTTCTCTCTTGCGTGCATATGTCAATAAAGGGGTAATTACCAATAGGAACCAAGCAATTAACCCGATTAGCAGAAGTAAAGAACCCTTCGCAAAGAACATTCTTCGAATAGAAATTGCTATTCCGTTCTCGCAACTTCCTTTGCTGTTCCTCAACTAACTCCATAAATTTCTTCCTTTGGGTGTGTGACGTAGCATAGAGCGTCTGGTCGTAACCACCTTTACCCAAATGTCTGAACGTGATCGGCAATCCTTCTTTGGGCACTGGGGCATTGGCTGCCGTTTTGGCACCTGGGATAAGACTCGACGATGGCCGTTTCGCGATCCCTATCCTGGGAATAACTTCGTCCATCTGCGCGATGACAAGAAGTTCAAGCGGGATGGGTTTCTTGTATACCCTGTACTCTTCTCGCTTGTTGACAACCTTTATCCGAACCAACAGGACAGCGTGATCGAAGAGGTAGGCCGTAACTTCAGCAGTATCTGTCGGTCCTTTCTTGAATCCCATTTTAGTCAACATCGTACGGTTTTCCTCTGTGAGCTTCAAATCGACATAGTCGCCCGGAGCGAACTTCAAGGCCATATTGAGCTGCACAAGATTGAAATGGTTCTCCGCTTTCCCACTCTCCGCATTAACTCGAGAAAGAAAGTCACGAATGATAGCGATTGCTTTCGGAATGTCTTGTTTGTCGGGGTTATCGTCTGCGGTATTCTTGACCACGTTCTCAAGAAGAAGTGGGTATCTTGCCAACCTGGTGGTCGGTTTCGTCAAGTAACCGTTCAGTTCGAGTTTCCTCGACTCCTTTAGGCGCTCAGTTTCGTCGACGAATCTTGAAAATGCGGGATTGGATGATCGTTCCTTTTCGAACTCGTACTTTCCGTAGAGTTGGTTTGCACCATACTTGATGAACGGATCGAAGCGGGGGACGTATTGTAAGAAAATGTCACCAATACATTTGACAACAGCATTCTCCTTCTGTCGGGCATTCAGGGCCTCGGAGAGTCGAGAATTTACACTCAGAACTTCCTGGCAATTAGAAAACACGGTACGAATGAATTTCTCGCGGCGATGTTCCGGGATGGGGGAGAGGTTGGTGTTGTTGGCAGATCGCAAGGGTCGCATCCAGAAATCCCGCAGGTATTCCAAATCTTTCACAAAGTCACGTTCGGTATACATAATCTCGAAGATAATTTCCTGGCGTTTCTTTTCGTTGTCATCAATGCTGTCCGCCACTTCCTTTGAAACCATGTTAATCCAGAGTTTCTGGTCATCATTATCATCATCACCGTGAAGACTTCCTTTGGATGCTGAGGATCGTAGTCCGGGTTGGGGCTTGAGGTTCAGCCTAGCTTGCTGTTCTAACCTCCTCGGGCAAGCAATGGAGTAGCACAGGTCGTCTCGAGTGCACGTTGGTGAGTAACATTCAGTCAGTAGGGTGAAAACACCATCAACCTCGGAACCAGGTGTCTCCTCTCCCATAGTCTCCTTAAATTGGTAAATCTCACCCGGTGCGTCGCGAAGTCGATGGTCGTAAGTAACATCATGAAAAAATTTCTGCGCATCGAGAGCACGTCCTAGTAAAAGCGCGAGGTTCCTGTCCGTAGTCTTAATGATGTACGATATTAGATCCACAGCCTCAGCACCCGAGAATGCGTTTGTATATGACAAGTCGTTCTTCACTCGGACACCGAGCGCGATTCTTTCCCTAAACACGTCCGCAACACGAGAAAGCAACGCAGGATAAACTAGCGGCGACCGGCGCTGACCAGCTTGAGCTGCGTTGGCTTGACCGCCTGATTTTGTAAGAGAGGATCTGTTCTGCAAGCTGTTGTGTCGTTCCGTGTTGGCAGTTGATGCCATGGAGAAGGAGCGAGAGTTGATCGATCCATCACTTGGGCGGCGCGATCTTTCAACTGGATCGTACGCGACATACTGGTCGTTTGCAGGTTGTTGGTCTGGAAGCACATGATTCGAGCCCGACTCCCGTCTCCTACTCGGAACAACCCGTCCCGTACTAATAGTAGTTTGTCCATGGTCACGCTCAGCCGGGTATGAAGTCATAGACATCGCACGGTCATTGTCGTGTCTCTCAGGAACGACCCGTCCTTGGGCTGTTCTCGAAGCCATCGAGTTATACGGCTGCTGGCGGAAGGCATTTGCAGAGGTGTGGTTGAAACTACTGGGAGGAGGTTGGTAAATGGGCGGTCCACCCATCCTCGCCATAGAACGGGATCGATATGGATCGGAATTAAGCGCTTGCTGAGGTGGAGGAGCTCGAGGTTGCTGCTGCATGTTATTAGCCGCATAGGGGGGCATCGGACCCTTGGAATCGAGGCGTTGGGGTTGTGGGTACTGGGGACGTCCAGGGAAGGGTCTTGGGAGGTTCTGGGGTGCAGGTTGCGACATCATGGGCCCATTGAGTGGAGGGCGTTGTGGATGCTGTTGTTGTGATGGGTGGGGATACCCGTTTGGTGCCCCGGGGCCATACCCATTTTGCATTTGCCGTTGTGTAGGGGCAGGTGGAGGAGGGCCGCGTTGCTGCATTGAGGGGTGCATTGGCGGTTGCATCTGTGGTGGCATGCGTTGTTGGCCCATCGGGGGTTCGGGGACACGCGAGGTCATGGTATGCGCACGATCCTGGGAGAATTGGGGAGTTTGAGATGTCATCGTCTGGGAACGTCCTTCCATGGACCGCCCTGGTGGGGCGCCACCGAAGATTTCAGAGAATGCAGCATCTCGCTGGTAGGTGGCAGGTTGTCCGTAAGGGTTTGGCCGATAATTCCGACCTTGCTGGGCACCTAGATCCGCCATAGCACTCCGAAGGGAGAGATCTTAACCACGCAGAAAAGGCGGATATAATCGGGTAGGAGGGTTCGGTCGAGGTATATGCTGTGTTAAATATAGTCCGTACAGTCCCCGATGCTCAGTTCGCGAAGCACGTTCGACGGCCGTTCGAGAATTGGGTACTGGACAGAGAGGTGATGATGTAGTGCCGGTAACCCAAGTGTCGGGGCTCTACTCAACACTCATCCTTCGCAGTCTTCTCGTCCTAGTAACGGAGCAAGGGGTAGGAATAGTTGTAGGATCAACCAGAAGGGAGAAGTCAACGACGAAAGTTCACGAGAGAGGCGGTGGATGCAACCGCGATTTCAGACCCGAAATGGTCATACCACTCGCATCCTCCGGTGGTGAGGTGGGTGAAATCAATGACTGAGATACCCTTTAAGAATAACAAGAAGGGTTTACTCAGCAGAAGCAGAATTAAAAGTGAGAGTGTAAGTGAGTGCAAAGGAGTTGTTGTTGGGTGAACCGGCAGGAGGGGGGAGGTTGTCGTTGAATTCCTTCTCGAGACAGACAGTGAGGAAGAGAGAGAGTCCGTCCGGCACATGCCCTAAAGAGAGAGAGAAAGCTCGGATCGGATGAACAAGTGGAAGGGAGTTGCTGAGTAAGTGGAAAGGAGACAGGTTATTGGTTAATGGTTCCAGATAGACACCAAGTCACGGGAATTCAACAACTCACGACCAAGAAGGAGACGAAGAAAGACGAAGAGAAGGAGCATCAGGATTCACTTTGAACAACCAAGCACTGTCAACGAACAGTCTCTGTCGATAGCTCTTTTCTGTACTTGGGAGCCTGACGCCAACCTCCCCCCCATCACGTCTGGCACGGCATCTGCCAGCAAGTGACTTCGTCTGGACAACTCGACCACTGCCCGACCGATTCAAGGCCCCAAGGTGCACCCGCCAAACCCGTACTTCTAGGAACCACAGAACTAATCTACTTTACGGGCACTCAGGGCACATATATTCAAAATGGCCGAGAGTGAATATTCACCCAAGTTCGCCCCATTCCTTGGAATGGTATGTATTCCGTCCACCGCGTGCCTGACGAAGAGAATGAATGCTAACAACTCGAACCTAGGCCGGCATTGCTTCTGCTGTAAGTGATTCCTCCACCACACGACTCTGCCTCTAACATCGCTAACCCCCTCGAAGATGATATTCGGATGTACGTCAATATTACCCCATCGCAACGGGCACTCGAGGCAATAGCTCACATCACTTTCTCAAACTATAGCCGTAGGAGCCGCATATGGAACAGCTAAAGCAGGAATCGGAATCGCGGGTGTTGGCACATTCAGGCCGGATCTGATTATGAAGGCATGCGATTATGCTGTCCCCTATGGGTGTTGGAAGAGATAGTGGCTAACGGTTTCAACAGTCGCTTATCCCGGTTGTCATGGCTGGTATTATCGCAGTCTATTCCCTAGTTATCGCAGTTCTCATCGCAGGAGATCTCCAACCTCCACCATCGCATTACAGCTTGTTCAAGTACGTTCTTTTTCCGCCACTATTCTTCGATTTGCGCCAGTCTAATAACGTGTTTCATAGTGGATTTTTGCACCTTGGAGCTGGGCTATCAGTCGGATTAGCTGGTCTAGCGGCCGGCTATACTATAGGTATTGTCGGGGACCAGGTTCGTCGCCTTATGCCCTTAATTCAGTCCCGTATACTAAACCCTAGCTTAGGGCGTGCGATCATTTATGCAACAATCTCGAGTTTACGTCGGAATGGTCCTCATTTTGATTTTCGGCGAGGTCCTGGGTCTTTATGGGTATGTCGCTTTTCTCCTACAAACGAGAACTTTACTTACAAACGTGTAGGTTGATCGTGGGCTTGATTTTGAACTCCAAGGGCAGTAGTTGAAGAACTATAGATGGACAATATTATCGACCATTGCCATATTTATCCCGAAGGATGGACTTTGGGCTAATGCATGGCTATCCTACTGTTGCTTTAACACCCCAAGAAGTTTGTCAATGAGCTGTTTACCTTGTACTTTTATATGGGGTTTGATATTTTAAACCATCCAAGCCACTCGAGCTCAGGATTCATGGCGTCTTCTTTCTATAATTTTAGGTATCATTATTTTTACGGACACAGAAGAGAACATAACCCATTTCCTTTGAGAACCAGACATTACCCATCGGACTTTACGTGATCTGTATGGCGTTGTTAATCCTGACCAGTTTGTGGTAGGCTTGTGTGTTTTGGCTTGCATAACCCGAATATCCATGTCAAGTCCGACGACGGATGCTGTTCTTAAGAGAGGTTACTGGTCAATATCTGTTTCCTGAAATAGTCACGTTGTACTCTCAAAGAAGACATCCCGTCAGTTCTTCTTCTTATCGCAGGATGAAGCTGTAAAGAAATCCTCCCAGACGACTTCACTAAAGAATCCCTTCCCACCCATCTCAAACAGGTGACCCTACCCTGCCGCTTTTAACCCTCACCTAACCCACTTCCAGCTTAGTCAAGGCCTTCTTCCGGTCTAGTTCGTTTCGTTAGGGAAATTGCCCACCCCGCCTACGTCAGAATGGCCTTTTCCTTTTGGATCTCCAAAAGTAAAAAGAACAACAACCGGAAGAAGAGACGAAGAGAAAGAAGAGGAAGAGACGAGCTTTCTTACCTTCGACCTTCACTACTGCTACTACATCTTCAACTTCACTACTCTACATCCTCCCCATGGATATGACGTTTCCAATTGGTTCATCTGTTGTTCTTCTCTTCAACTATTCCAATTGTCTCTGGCTCTGTTCTTCTCGTCCTTGAAAAAACTTCCTTTTCCCACACCACCTACCTCTCTTTAGCCAAAAGGAAATGGTCCCTTTGCCGTCATGGCGACCGGCATGATCCAACCGCAGGCCCCTCACGATTCTCCTCCTCCCCAGACAGCCCAATCGTCAGGTTCGCATCCCGCAAAGGAGGATACGACTACCAAGCCCCAGACTGAGGGGCAGCCTGCTGCTCCGCCGATACTCACCCCGTCGGAGATTACTGAGAACCCGGAGGAGAAGAAGCTGGGCTTCTCTGCTCATAATCTGACTATCAAGGACTTTGTACTTTTGAAGACTCTCGGTACAGGTATGTACTAGATACATGTATAGTCGACCAGTACCAGCTACAGTTACTAACACCTTGTGTCACCTACAGGTACCTTTGCGCGCGTGTGGCTTGCCCGAGTGTCCGGGTTGAGGGACGATCAAAGCCAGATATACGCCTTGAAGATCCTTCGCAAAGCCGATGGTGAATATCCCTTTTAATTCCTCCTATCCTCGCAGTAGCAGTGCACTATATGTGGCTAATAATTCGTTCGTTCTTTAAAACCCCTCCAGTGATCAAACTTAAGCAAGTCGAACATATCCGGAATGAGCGGAATATTCTTGCCGCTGTTGCTGGCCACCCATTCATAACCACTCTTGTTACGTCGTTCTCTGATGAGCAATGTCTATATATGCAGGTATGTGCAACTTCTGGTCTATCCCGCAATTATCACTGTCCTATTGTATTGCTACATTACATATACATATGATCTCAAGATCTTGTCACACCATCCTCAATAAACCAATTGGCTGACCGTCCCAGCTTGACTATTGCGCCGGAGGTGAGATTTTTAGCTTTTTACGGCGAGCCCGGAGATTCAACGAAGCTACATCCAAATTCTATGCCGCAGAAATAACCCTAGTCATGGAATTCCTCCACAACATCGAAGGCGTCGCATACCGGGACCTCAAGCCGGAAAATATCCTCCTCGACGGAGAGGGCCACATCAGACTCGTCGATTTCGGGTTCGCGAAGAAGATTGGAAACCGCGAGACTTACACCCTTTGCGGTACCCCTGAATACCTCGCGCCAGAGGTTATACATAATAGCGGCCATGGCTTAGCAGTCGACTGGTGGGCCCTTGGGATTCTAGTATACGAATTCCTAGTCGGACAGCCTCCCTTCTGGGACTCAAACCCACTCCGCATATACGAGCAGATTGTCGAAGGCCGCATCCGTTTCCCACAAAACATGACCCCAGACGCAAAAGACCTCATAGCCGGACTGTGCAAAACGAACCCGTCCGAACGCCTAGGACACATTTCTGGTGGGGCAGGCCGTGTTAAGGACCATCCGTTCTTCCATGATATCAACTGGGACGATCTCTACCACCGGAGGATGAAAGGCCCTATAATTCCTCGGATCGACCACCCTGCGGATTCGGGGAACTTTGAGGACTACCCGCCTCCGGATACTGAGAAGCAGAGCCAATATACGGATGATATGAGGGAGAAATACGAGGATCAGTTTGCGGATTTCTGATTCTGTTTATACGTTCCTGTCTTCAACATGACGACTGGTGGATCTAGGAAAGAGTGTACGATGTGAGACGTTCCAAAACTCAACGGCTCACGCATACTCCATAAAAAAAAAGATGGGACGGATATGAACTCCTAACGAACGGCTCCTTTTACTTCGCATGTTACTTTCCCTAGTGCAGCGACTATTCTCTAAAGACTTTCCCCGCGTCGATATTCCCGAACGAAGGACTACCTCGTCGCATGGTTATACGACTCTCTAGTTTCTCCATTTCAAACTATCCGCATCATATTCACGGAGTTTCGATATATCTTGGATATTTCAACCATTCTACCGGAAATCTTTATCTTCTTTTGGATTATAGTATTTTTCTTGTTGCCATTATTTATCTTTCTACATATGATATGTTATGTTAGGGGGGCATCACCTGCTTCATGAACGTTCTCCTTCGATCTTTTTTCTTTTTGGATTTTATCTCGCATAGCATTTTAAAACTTCTCCTGGTGATGCATTTACGTTTCTTCTTCTATCCATCTATCTCTTCTATTTATTCATTACACGTTCAGTTGGTAGTTTACTCGAAGTTCTTTCTCCCTTTCTTTCCTCTTACCATCCATCCTTCCTACTCGTTTACTGTTTATCCATTACCATTCTAACCAGACCAAAGCCACCCACCCCTATTCTATTACATTACATACTTCTCAACCCACCATACATAGGCAGAGCCTAACCTAATAATTCTTGCATCAAAAAATACCTGTGCTTGATTTGCTGTTGGTTGCTTTTCGATTTGACGACTGGAAAAAATAAATGTTGACTTGGTAATATAACATCCATCATATCCTGTGGGAAAGGGGAGGGAGGGAAAGGGATAGATAGGTATGAAATGAATATAATAATAATTTATCGGTTTGAAGAGATGGAGATGTGTTAAGAGTATGTATTTCGTTACGGGGGTGGGTTCTCAGGGCCACTCACTGACTCACTGTGATGAGTTGCTCTGCGTCAGAATGGAGTCTATATTATCCCCTATTTATGTCTGACTTATGACTACAGATCAAGCAATGCAGTGTACATACACCCACACGTTGAATGAATGAAGAATAACTTACCTGATAAAACTTATATGAGTAGCCGTATACTTCCCTAGGTCCTGATGAGAATATATATACGGCTCCGTATTAGGTGAGTGTCTTGGGATAGGGGATAGGGGATGGATAGCCTGATGCCTACCTCTCTCATGAACGGACCACACGAACCTACATACTACAACCATCCGTGAAAAGCAGTAGTAGCCAAGAGAAACTTATATCATATCATACCAAGCAAAACGAATAGACAATAGCATACCCACCCCTAAGTCCCTCAGACACGATGGTGGTGGATTATATATATCGGTATCCAGATTATAGAGAAACGCACAACTAAAAGCAGAAACTCGGAAAACTCTCTCTTTATTCTTTCAACAAACCAAGAGGAATATAGGAAAAAAGGCAATAAATATGATGGATGATGGAATGGATGGGACATAGAAATGGGGATTGCGAGCATGGATGATGGGCTTGATAGATTGATACCTAGGTGTAGATAGAGGAGAACGTGAGCTTTCTTTCTCGAGTAGTCAAGACTTATAACAAAGAAAAAGAGACGGGAAAAGAAAGAGTTAATAGTAATAAAATAAGATAAATAGTAAAACAAACGAAAAAAAACCGAAGGATTGATTTGACGACATATAATAGGGAATTGGGATTAAAAACATTGCTATCTCCGACCCGAATTATTTAACAATCCAGGTATCTTTGAAAAAAGAGAGAGGGGGGGGGGGGTGGGAAAGATCTCTTTAAAATAGTAAGAAAAAAAAGGGTAAGCTGGAAGATAGTAAGAGAGAAAAGAAAAGAAAAAACAAGAATGAAGAAGACAGGGCTAAGAAATGAAAATATGAAAAAGAGCGAGACAAGGCAAGAGTTTTTTGTGTGAACTGCAAGTAGTAGTAGTTTTCCCTCCTTTGCGTTCCTCTTCCTCCGATGTAGGTTGGGGGTGGTACGAAAAAGATCAATAAAAAATCAATATCAAGAGCTTGGTATTCATTCTCTCTCTCTCGCTCGCCCCATCCCGTCAAGACATGATGAACAGTTGACACCCAATCGCCATGGCCCGTTCCATCCATTAAGACTGGCTGATCTCCAAATTACCCTCTTTCCCATATATAAGCCTTGATGATGCCACCAAAACTCGCCGCGCCTCCCAGTGGTATCAAACCCCCGGAACTCGATTCCATATTCATATGCAAACCTGTTCTCGAGGGTATATTTAAGCAGCGGCCTCGCCGTTCAACTCATCCTGGTGGGCTTGCTCGCGCTGCATGCGAGCCTCGATCTCCTTCAACTGGCTCTCACGAGCCAATAGCTCTTGTCGTTTCTCGTTGATCTCGCGCTGCACCTTGAGTTCGATCTCGCGAAGCTTCTCTTCCTCACGACGGAGTTGTTCTTCCTTCAAGCGGACGGATTGCGAGGCGAGATCCTCAGGGTTCATCGAAGAATCTTGGTTATTTCTGCAAAGAGAGGGCAATTAGTTATATGTACCAATGAATACCAAAGAGGTGTGGAACTTACGCTGCGGCACCACCCTCAACGCTCTTGCTGAGTTTCTCGGTACGGTAGTTTTCGTAGAGGAAGTCGTGGGTGATCTCCTTGAGATCTGCGAGATGGCTGTGCAGAAGGGCGCTGCGGATAGCCAGGAAATCGGAGTGACGTGCATTCTCGACCTCGACAACACCCCATGGGTACTGTCTTCCTCGAACCTTCTTATTTCCAACCTCTAGGATATCTTCAGACCCAACAATAGCAAATGGCATCAACCCTCGAAGTTCAGCGTTCTCCTCAACAGTGTCTTCATCATCCTCCTCAATATCGTATGGGAAGTTATAAACAGGGATGCGGTAATGCTCAATATCCTCCATCACGAGCTTCTTGGATTCAGCCAATTCAGCGGGTGTGAGAGAGTCGGCCTTTCCGATGACGGGGATGACGTTGACACGCGGGGAAAGACGCTTCATCAATTCGATATCTAGTTCTCGTAGACCGTGGCCAGTGGGGGTGATGAAGTAGAGGAGAGCGTGCACACGATTGTCACGGAATCTGGGGTTACGCTTGATTCTGGATTCCTCGGCGAGAATGTCGTCATATTGGCGCTCAAGATATCCAACAATCTCTGAGAAACTGTACGAGTATTAGCCATCAATGGCAAGGAAAGTCCGCTGTTCATCCTGAACGTACCTCTGTTCATTGTCAATCTGATCACCAAAGCCAGGGGTATCAACAATGGTGAGCGAGATGCGAGTTCCTTCATCATCTAGCTCGAGTTCTATAGGAGTTGTGATTAGCTCGAATCTGGGGGAATTTCAGCATCTCAACAATCGTTAATCGCTTACCAACAGTGTTCGGCTTAATGCGAACACCTTCCTCCAGGTGAGCATTTGTTGGGTCATCGGCATCCTTTCCTTGGAGGATCTTCTTCCCGCAAAGAGTGTTGACGAATGTAGTTCGACCTGTGACGCGAACGGTCAATTGATGCCACAAAAGTCGAGCAGATAACGTAGAGGATAGGATAAAGGATGGGGTGATTGATCTGTACCTGTTCCACTTGCTCCACACACCATCAAGCAGAACTGAATCCCCTTCTTCACATTCTTCTTCCGACGGATCTTGATCTGATCATCATTTTTGTTAGTACTAAACATCTCCGTAGATGAGTTCGCAGGGCCTCTGGAGGCCTGGCGAAAGAGACAGCGGTGGCAGTGGTCCTCAGGGACACTTTCAACACGTTTGATCGGGGAAAAGGGTAAGCTAGCATACCGCGTTCAAAGCCGAAGACATGCTGGGCTCAGGACGGTTGTGTGAAAAGAAGGGAGTGGTATTTGTGGATGAATTGAAAAGCGATCAGGGACGCGACAGCGAAGGTCTTCGGCGGGCGAGGGAGGAGTTGAACTGTGGTTGAGAAGTGGGAGGAGGATGAGAGATGGAAAGGGACAAGGAGGATGGAGAGAGTGTTCGGGGGAGGTGATGTCTCGAAAAAAAAAGGGTTGGAGGTGAAAAAGGGAAGTTAGAATAAGAACGGTTAGTCGGGTTTGTTAGCGTTGGACTAAGTGAAGAAAGGGGATAGGGGTTTATTCTTTCTTTCGTTCTTTCTGAGACTTCAACGAGGGAAAGAGAGAATTGAAGAGTTGAAAAAAAGACAGAGTACTCTTCTTCTCTTAAGGGGTTATTCAGATGAAATCGAACCAGAGAAAAGACAGCAGGAGCCTGAATTCAGGAGAATCTTTGAGTGACCCTTTCACTTCTTTGGGGGGACTCTTTGGCTCTTCCCCCTTTTCTTTGCTTTTTTTAAGATGGAAACGGAAGAACTTTTACCCCGGATCATCATCTGGACTGTGCACGGGGAGCTCTTTCTGTTTGCTGAGGGACTGCAGGCATACATTCAACAGGGAACAGACAGACATTAAACAGATGCCCCAGATGCCTCTGGCCATCCCCTGGCTATCCCCTCAACTATCGTTTCTCTCACTCCTTCAGCTTCTCAACTTCATCCGATAAAGGCCATAAGTTTGTATCTTGTATCGTATGTATCAACCTGGGGATCAGTGAAAGGAAATAAAACTAGTGGTAAACAATACATCCAACCAGAAGCTGTGTAGCAGTAATATCCACCCAAACAAGGCTAGTCCCTCCTTTAATTATTCTGGGTCATTCTGTCATTGGCTCCATCACCTCCAATTATCCGTATCACAATACCATCTCTATTACGATCTTATGATCCCTGTACTGCGGCTCTTGCGCATAGACTCCATCATCATCGTCACCGTCACGTCTCTTGCGTCTTGTTTGCATCAGATACCTCTAACCTCCATATTTCTCTTCCTCCTTCATATCTTTCAACCCTCGCTATCCCTCTTCTATCATGAACACGACCTATCCCTCTTCTAATCATGAATACAAGGCAGGTTATCGATGATTCCACGGGCCCTGTCTCGCTCTCTGCTGCCTTCAATAATGACACCAGCTGCTTCTCTGTCGGCCTTGATACCGGCTTCTGCGGTAAGTAGATAAGTAAATAATTTCTACTTTTATAGCTCCATATACTCCTGTAGTTACAAGAGCAGGATAGTCTAACTGTGAATGAATATCTAGTCTTCAACGCGGATCCATGCGAGCTCAAAGTATCTAGAGGTAGGTGTCTCTGAAGCTTTACTTGCCCTTCAATAGCTAAATATCACCTAGATTTTAACGCTGGGATTGGAGTCGCAGAGATGCTAGGTCAGGCCAACTTTCTAGCCTTAGTAGGAGGGGGACGCCAACCCAAATTTCCCCAGAACAAGGTATAAACAATTCCCCAACCTGACATATCCTCCCCATACCCCGCTAACCCTTCTCCTCTATCAGTTAATTATCTGGGACGACGCGAAACAACGGGCAGTCATCACGCTGGAGTTCCGAACCTCCGTCCTCCGGGTGCGTCTATCCAAATCACGCATCATCGTCGCCTTACACAACAGTATCCACATCTACCAGTTCTCAACTCCACCCCAGAAACTGTCCATATTTGAAACCGCAGATAACCCACTGGGTCTGGCCTGCTTAGGGACAAAGCTTCTCGCCTTTCCAGGGCGGTCTATAGGACAGGTACAAATTGTGGAGTTGGAGACGGGGAATGTTAGCATCATACCAGCACACAGCTCGCCGCTTAGGGCCATGGACATGAGTCCTGATGGCGAGGTGCTGGCTACGGCGAGTGATGCTGTAAGTGATCGTAATGTGTTTTCCGATGAATGGATGATTTCTGACATATGAATAGGGCACTCTAATCCGCATCTTCTCAACTGGTAACTGCGCCAAAATAGCAGAACTTCGAAGAGGAGTTGACCATGCCACCGTCTTCTCGCTGTCCATATCCCCATCCAGCAACATGCTTGCAGTGACGTCAGACAAGTCAACTCTACATGTCTTTGACATGCCTCATCCCAGACAGGCACAGAGGGCTCAGTCACCACCAGAAGAAAACTCCAATAAATGGGGTATACTGGGGAAGATCCCACTTCTACCACGAGTGTTTTCGGATGTGTATTCGTTTGCGAGTGCGCATTTCGAGATTGGTGATGAGACAGCTGGTTCTACGTACATCCCACCACTTGGTACTTCGTTGGCGCGGCCGTCGAAAGGGGTTATCGGATGGACTAATGATCAGACAATATTGGTACTGGGTGCTGGTAAAGAAGGACGGTGGGAAAGGTTTGTGCTCAAGGATGGTGAGGATGGAAAGAGATTTTGCGTAAGGGAGGGATGGAAGAGGTATCTTGGTGGATGAAAGATGAAACAACTTGTTGGATGGATACATCATACATCTATGAAGTTCTAACTATCTAAGCACCCCAAGACCAAGAGCAGCTTTGCCTTATTGCAAACTGCCGACACGAGAAACCCCAATGTCCGGTGGCGACGCACTAGCAAACCCACGGTTAGGTACATGAACCTGGCACGGCTGCTGCTGGATCTCCGCATAATGAACTCAGGGATGGGTTTCAGGGAGAAACCAGGCTTCCCCTCTGATACGGGCCGAAGAAGCTCACGGAGAGCAACCAATATACTTCAACTTCTGAAGCTGTGAAGGAGATCTCTTCCGAGGGTTGGTCTGGGTCGATTTTCCTTTCTGGTAGAGTAGTGAACCGTTCGTTTCCTTTCCTTTTCGTCTAATAGAGACGGCAAGAACATATAAAATTAAATCATTTATCGCGATCTCTCCTCTCCCTCTCTCGATGATGCCTTTCCTTCGACCGTGATCGTGACCTATGCCTATGTGATCTCCGCTCCCTTTCCCTGGAAGGTGATCGTTCACCACCATGCCTTCGCCGATGGTGATGCTTGTGCCGATGATGCCGATGTGACCTCTCCCCACCCTCATCATCATCTCTGCGTCTCGAAGAAGCAGACGACTTCCCCTTCCTCTCCATCCTCTCAATCGCCTTTGCAACCTCCTCTTTCTTCTCCTGGATTAGATACTCCTTCATCGGATCCTCCTCATCATGATCCCGAATCAACCGTTCCAGTTCCTTCTCCTCCTCTAACATCGGCCGTCGTAGAACTTTCTTTTCCTCCTCACTATCCTCCTCCCCTTTAACCAACTTCCTCCTCTTCCTACCCTCACCCTCCCCACCATCCCTATCCTCCACCCTCCCCTGCCCTTCCACCCCCCCAACCACCCCTTCCACCACCCCAGGCCTCACATTATCCTCCTCCCCCTCCCCCTCCCTCCTCTTATACCTAACATGATCAACACTAACCACCCTCCCCATCACCGTCGCCCCCCCCAAATTATCCACCGCCAAATCCGTACTCCTCTGATCCTCATACTTCAGAAACGCAAACCCGCGACTCTTCCCCGTATCCTTGTCGCGCACGAGGTTCAGATGCACGGGTTCCCCGAATTGTGAGAAGATGGTTAGGATGTCGCCTTCGCTGAGGGTGTAGGGGAGGGAGCCGATGTAGATGTAGGCCGTGTCGCGGTAGTCGGCGTGCCAGGAGGCGGAGGGGGGGCTGGATTGGGGTGTGTTAGTGGGTGAGGTGAAGGGGGGCCAGGGGGGTGAACTTACGTTGCGTTTTCGAGTTCTCGTTTGTTCAGGGCTTGGACCTGGCGGATGGCGTTCATCTTGAACTTGATGCTGATGCTGCCTTCAGCAGCTCGGAGGGATGTGGGTTTCAAGGGGTTATTCGATAAATCTCATTATTTTCAGAGCTATTGTTTCGTCGATTCAGCGAATCTATCCGTGATATTTAATTCCTTTGACTGATTGTTGCTGGTTCACTTCGGTTGCGGCGAAAACAAAAAACAAAGCTTTTTGGAGATCGAGGTTCCATCCCTGTTCATGTTCTCTTCAAATCGGCGCGTTCGTTTCTGCACAAATCACAATTTCTACTTGAGATCAGAAAGCATAGGAGCTTCTTATTCTACTTAGCCTAGGGAAATTTAGATCTCTCTTTTACGAATAATTCCACTCCCTTGTCCATCTCGAAAAGAAAAAGGCCATTCACCCCACCGTTTTCGGAACAGACAACCACAACCACAAGCCAAACCCCCTTTTACAACAGACCCCCAGAACAAGACGACGTCAACAACAGAAAGACGCAGCACAAAACACTCCAACTCCCGATCCTTCCAACCCACCAATCCCACCCTTACGCCCCCCTTCTAAGCAAGCAGCGACTGGCATGGTGTGAAAATCCCAGCGATGGTTGGAATAGGACAGCGCGCATCGACCCTGAGCCAGAACTCGGCTGGGAAAGGAGGAGTAGGTGGAGCTGGCGGCGGAGGAGGGAGTAATAGTCGGCCGACGAGCAAGGATGGCGCGAAGAAGAATATTTGGTCGTCGATGTTGGATGGGGTAGCGAGTGGGAAGAGGTTACCGGAGAAGAATCTTTTGGTGCTGGGTTAGTTGGATGGATACTTTTTTCTTTGTCGTGTTGAAGGGGGCGTTCTTGGGAGGGCTGGCTGTTGGGGATAGATTGAGAATATGGAAGGGAATTGTTGTTCTGGTGCTAATTTATGATGTTTGTGGGCTTTAGGAGGCTCACCCGATAGTCAACGAGAGTTCCTGGAGACGCTCTCATCTGATCCTTCGAGCGAAGGCCTACCATCCGAGCGACGGAAAGGAAACGTACCACCTGTTACGAACCAATTCGCGCTCGGGTATACATATCAAGATGTGCTGGACGCGGATCAAGAAGGTACATAACACCCTCCACACACATATACACCACGTTCCTCAACCTAACATACCTAGATACCCTCGCCCGCGTCTCCGCCTACCTCCTCTCCGAACCCTCCCCCTCCTTCGCACCCCTCCTCAAACCCCTCTTAACCCCCCAATCCATCCCGGAAACCTTAATCGTAATTCTCATGGACTGGGAAAACCCCTGGCTCTGGGTCCGCCAACTCCGCGAATGGATCCGACTCCTTCGTTCCGTGCTGATTTCTCTTGATGATGAGACGAAACTTGTTATGGAGGAGAATATGACGGAGTGGAGGGATCGGAAGAGGGGGTTGGATGCGGCCATGGGGTCGTCGGCGGCGGCGGGGGTTTCGGGGGGTTCTGGGGGGCCGGTGTCGATACCCCTGGGGCCTGGGGAGTGGGATGAGGGGTTGGGGATTCCGTTGTGTGTTGTTTGTCAAGGGGTAAGGTTGAAATCAAGGTCTATAGAATGTTTTTTGAGACTGACTGGTGCATTATTTCTAGGCCGACAAGATTGAGAAGTTAGAAAAGGAGCATGGATGGCGGGAAGAGGAGTTCGACTTTATTCTCCAGTTTATGAGGACTATTTTACTGAAACGTATGACCCTTCGCTCTTCCTTCAGTGGTTCATATTGACAAGTTACTTACTGCAGACGGATCTTCACTGATATACACCACGCCATTCCTCGCAAACTCATTGCAGAGCTTAATACACTCATCACTGGGTATACATTCACTCTTGAGAAGGCAGTCCCTTAAACACAACGTCATAGACCGAGACAAGATTTTAGTTCCCGCCAACTGGGACTCATGGGGAAAGATTCGAATCATCCGGGAAGGATTCGATATGGAAGGTGTAGGAACCGGATGGTCAATCGAGATCCAACAACCTCCAGAACCCCTCCAGGAAGATCCCTCAGAAGAGGACCCCAAACCCAAGGAACCGGAACCAGAGGAAGATGGCTCAAGCGCCGTAGCGATATACGAGCAAACCATCCAAGACCCCAAACGAGGCGCAGCCATCTCACGAGGCAACGGGGGCAATGACCGTAAAATCGAGATCGAAACAATGGATCACCAACAATTTCTTGCGCAGCAATGCGAAATGCTTGAGCAGCTTAAAGCTGAAGACGAGAAGTTGGAACGCCAGGCAAGGAAGGGATCTACCAAGGAATCGGATAACGCCGCGGTGGATGAGAGTGGGCGCGTGAATGAGCATATTGGGCCTGTGCAGTTCAATATGGGAGGTATCCAGGTTGATGCGGATGATATGTTGAAGAAGTTGAAGGTTAGTTCTCCCTTTTATCTCACCCCGGATGGGCTCGTCTAAATCATTATGCAGGAGAGAGAAGCAAGTCGAGCACCCAGAAAGGACCCCGCTCCGTCGACACCAACCGCCCAGACCGACGGCGGTCAAAACCAAAATCAAGCTCTGGCAAGCTTCTTCGCCGGTCTCGTTAAGAAACCGGGCAACAGTCCTCGAGGAAGCCCTGCTCCATAAGAAGATCGATATCGAAGGACAACGATATGTGGCAGCTATAGGTTTGACTTACCACCTCAACTGCCCACACCATCTGCTTTTCTGAGCACCAGTTTCAAATATCCCATGCAAATGATATGTCTGGGACTTTCTCTTTATATCTATTCATCGTTGACATCTTGGCGGGGTTCTCTTTTTCTCACTTTGCTTCTTTTCATTTTTCGTATCATTTGTTCTCTTTCTACTGCGCACGCCGTTATTTACCCGCTTTAGAATCCGATTTGTTTTGTACAAGTATGATACCCTACCTAATTCATCGAGTTGGAACAAAGACCTTCTTCTTTCATTCCCGTATATTAGTTTTTCTGACTTTTTTGATTTTGCGTTCTTCTTGAACCTCACTCACTTCTAGGGGGGGTTGGTTGGTTGCTGCTTCTGTTTTTGTTTTGTTTATGTCTGGGGTAAAACTTTCTGCATAAACTACGCTACGTGAACGTGTCAAAGTCTTGGTCTGACCCCCAGCTCTATTCGTCGCTCCCTCAAACATGCTGACATGTTTGATGTCGTTGATATGTCTTTTTTTTTTCAAAGAGACAAGCCATTCCTCATTCTTCAGCCAAGTCGACTGCGAGAAAGAGCGACTCGACAAAGAGCAATGTTTCTTCGAACGTAAGAGCACTCGATGATGTGACGTTCTACGCTTATCATGGGAACTCTAGATCTTCCCGAGATCAGAAGCCTTATTAATCTTTAAACATGAGAATTTTGAGAGGCGTCGTCGAGGAAACGAAAACGAACGAATGAGACATCTCATGAATACTGCGTGCTCGAATAAGAGAATACAGAGCCCAATTCACGATCAAGAACAGATCTAAGAGAAACAGATCTCCCAGCTGAGCCTGTCTGTCTGTTGATCAGGTTTCACCAGAAAACGTATGGGAAAATTCTGAGTGATAGACTGCATATTCAAAAGCGGAATGGGTCAGAAATTGTAAGTTTTTAGTACCATTGAGCCTTTTCGCGTATGCCGAAGACTCGTCCTCGTTGTTCTGGACTGGGTACGTATGGTTGGCAGCTGTTTTTTGCCGCACACGCCACAACATCCCACCCACACTAAGCGGTAAGCGCTGAAGACATGGGTGATAAGGCTGGCGTACATACAGACGAATAAGCATTTTACAACTGTCCCCGCCCTTCTCAGGCATCCTTTCCATGGCTTCGAGATACTCATTTACGGGCAGTTCTGATTATCGCCTGACTTACAATTATATGAAAGCGTTACGACCATTCTTCGAGTAATGCGGACCCGTGGTCGGACTTAGAAATGGTCGTCCCATTTGGTATCTCCGTTGGCGATTTTATCGCGGTAAGTTACACCCTACATGGGTTCTCCCCAAGCGCCAAATATTAATCTAACTTTATTTGTAGGTGGGAAAGCTTGTGCACGACATCATTGACGCGCTTAATAAGAGCAAAGGGGCTGCCGCGGATTATCGATCTTTCATCTCCACTCTGAAGTCCTTGAGTAACTCCCTTAACACGATAAAGGATTTCTTGGGACAGGTTACTCAAGAGGCCTCGCACTACCAGGTGCATGAAGCAGCCCTCCTTAACGGAATCGGTCATGAGATAGACTGTTGCAAAACTCTTCTAAAATCCTTTCTCAAAGACACATACGACTATACGGCGAGTCTCCTTCCCAGTGATGCGGCGGAGAGATTTGGAGTGGCAGATGATTTTGCATCGCATTCCTCGCGGAAGAAAGTGGCCGTGAGGAGACTGGCGGTCATGTGGAAGGAAGTGTCGTGGGCCGTCTTTCGGAAAGAAGATGTCCAGAGACTGGAAAGAGACTTACAAGGGCATATGCGCGCCCTTCAAACATACAGCACTTTTGTTCCGCTGTAAGAGAACGAATGCCAAGGTCCCCTTTCATGTGTATGCGGCGGTTTCGCTAATGAAGTGCCCGTTTTCCAGTTTATCTCTGTCCCGGGTTGAGAAGGACACGGCCACGACGGCGCTTGTTACAAGCGAGACCCAAGTCACGATAGCGGAGATGTTTGATTTCCTGAAATCCGCCTCCAATAAGCTTCCCCTGCAAATGCACGATAAAATATACAAGAAACAACCGGTATTTTTTCAGGATGCGCTTGGGCGTACACTTGAGCTTCCTCGAGAATTTTGTGTCTCTATAGAAGTATTACACACCTTGCAGTTGTCGCTTTATCTATCGTAACCACTAACTATTTTACAGAGCTTCCAACAACACCTTAACATATTGTTCAAGGGTTTGCCGGGGCACGACAAAGTTACAAGGAGAGAATATGAACTGGAAGATAACGCAGGAATAACTGCTATCTCAGCTAACAACTGGCACCTAAAAGTGACAGCCGGCGCCCAAATAGCAATGAGCATGCTTTTTGGATTCACTGCAAGAGAGGAAACATCGAGCCTTCAAGCGTGCCCCAAATGCGGCGCGATAAACAGCGAGCCAAATTCGCGAGGCATGACTGAATGGTTAGCTACCACATACACCCTTTTTTGATCTAGACTAATGAACCGCTTGGATAGTTTCAACTGCAAACTCCTTTTCGTGGTGATTGACACGAAGCGCACTGTTGAGTCGCAAGACACTACCCATACGGCCAGTGCTCCAAACAACACAGAATTACAAGGGGGGAATGAATCTTGGAAACAAGATCCATTTCGGAGAATCCGATATCTTCGCGAGACTCTTGTATATCCAGAAAACAATCAGAGCCGAGCCCCGGAAATGAATCAACTGCCGCGGAGGATACGATGGGGTGCACCTGATTTTTCTCTTGCAGACCTGCTCGTGAAATGGTCCGGCGCAGAATTGAAGAGCGAGACCTCAATCAAAATTCCTCGATTAGATGTTTCCAGATTTGAAACCAGAATACAAGAAATTGTGCAAGCTTTCTACAGGCAGTCCCAGGGGAATGGGAAAGGGAGAGCAGAAGATCATCTGGGGTGGAGGGAGCCGTACGGGCTCTGATGTTTGTGTTGAATTTAAACCACTGGCTGATGTGAGTTATTGCAGCCTACCAGTGGAGCCGGCTTGGATTAAGAAGAACCGGCAACACGTATGAGAGGCCAGTTAGTTGGCGATGGTGCTTAAATGCTACGGCAGTCAACGCACTGTCTAAAGCATTTTGAGATTGCTATGTATGTTCTAGAGCTGGCTTAGCCACCCCATGGAACATAGTTGACAGACCCCGGTCTAGGGGCAGCTGTGAACGGGCATATTGGAATGGGAACGTACCATAGAAGACGTGCACCATAGCTACAGTTTGACCGTACACAACAGCGATTTCCCTTTTGTTCAGCCTTCCTCGAGAACACTGGAACATGGTAAATCCGACGCGCTTCTGTCCGGTAGCGACAGCATGAGTGAGCTGCCCCTGAACCCCTGATGTACTTGGCTCTAGATAGATAAAGGTCCCCTTGCTTCCTTCCGCCAGGAGCCTTGAATGCAACATCCAACATGCCTATCACTACGGAGTACTCCACTCCATAGACTACAACCTCTGTAGGTCTAGCTACCACTGGTCCACCGGATTTTGTTCACAATCAAGGGGTGCCTACCTACCCTGAAAGGGCAGCTCTTTGCTCTCTCGGCAAGCTCAGGTACGTACATCAGAACGAAATTTTCAATAGTTTTAAGCTATCTAAATAGGTGCCTATATGTTCCGCATATAATAGACCTTGTTTTCGAAAAAGATTCTCTCGGTTTTCGTCCTCCAGGGGCGCAAACTACCATGGTTCGGGTTATCACAGGCTAGGTTCCTGGCAGAGCCCGTCCAGCTTATCGACCACCTTTACTGAGCGGTGGCAGTGAATTGGGGAACGGTGAGGGTCCCCTCTCCAGTGAAGGGCTCTGTACCGAATTGGAAGACTATTCAGTCACCAGTTAGCAGGCGCAAGGCGGAAAACGAAAAACGAAGAGAAAACATACTGAGTAGATGCTGGCTATCGATAGGGAATCCCTGAGAATCGGCCAGGTAGTTGAAAAACTCCTTGACATCTGCGCTAAAGGAGTTCGTCGTGCTGGGAGCAATGAAGCTGAAGACCTCCATGTCTCCATTCATGCCGTTGTAAAGCTCCCAGTCAGCACCAGCCACATTGACGGAACCAATCGAACTTCCAATGGGGTAGATCTCGCCGAACCTAGCAAGCCTATCAAAATAATCAATATCAGCCAGCATGTAAGAAGAAGGAAGAAAAGGCGAGTAAGTGATAACGTACCAGATCATGAGCTCATAATCGCCACTGGAGGTGACATGGTTTGCGTCGGCGGCGGTGAAGAGATCGTAGGCAACGTTGGCGCGGATATCTTCATTGTCATAGGTCCATTCCACCGAGGTAGAAAGTTTGCCTATGTCACTGATCAAGGTCGGTGTGATGATGGCTCCGGAGTTGGAGTAACTCTTGACATTGTCATCTCCACCGGACCAGTTCCAGGTGGTACTCCATGATACCCCCGAGTCATCAATGCTCTGGACAGAAGTGCATTGAGAGCCTGTGCCGGCATCCATTCCCCAAAGATTGTTGGCAACGATGTAGGAACCACCCTCTTGGGCCTCGTATTCTGCGCACATTTCCTGGGCGGCAGCAGCCGTGGCCAAGGAGGCAATGATAGCGTAAGTCCTCATGGTGTTGGGGCGTTGGTGTTGGTGAGAGTGATTTAGAGTGGCCTAGAAGATTGTCTTGGAACGAGTCGATGTTGTTCAAAACTCGAAGGAATAGATGGCTGTATTTATAAATCTTCGCAAACTCTTCTTCGGCTCTTCACAACATCCTGATAGACCCTTAGGAGGATGTTCGGCCCGGATATGGCCCCGATAGCTCGACTCTCGGAGGTAATGACTTGTACTTAAGTTTGGTATGTCCTTGACCCTTGCAAACGAAGTGGAGGAAGACCAACGGTACTTTTAAACGGGAATAATGGTTCTCTTGAGTCCGGCCCCCCCGGAATGTAGATGATGGGCAATGGGCACTGTCCATCTATTTACTCTTGGGTCGGCATATAGGGCTCCCCCGCAGGCTTACAAGAGCCGCGTTAATCAAGTTCGTGAGGAGACGATATTAATATTTCATATTTAGGACAGGGGCACGAATAGATGATTCGATACTAGGTAGCGCGGTCTCCCCAGGGTCAAGGCGGGGGAAAGATGGGGCGGGCATATTCGGCTATATTTCCGGTAGGCCCTTGCTTCGGGCCTATGTGAACGAGGGGAACGGGTTGATATCATACAAGCCCGAAGTTGATACTGTGGAGATACTTTGTTAGCGAACTGTGATGCCGAGTGCTTCTAAGTTTGTTCTCGAAGATGTAAAGAAGACAAGGGGTTGATCCCAAGGCTGAGTTGTTGATATCGTAAATTACCGATATATCCGAAGAAGATCTCATGCACACGGATGAACAAGGACAACTCCTGTCATCTCAAGTTACAAGCTCCATTTATTAGCCGTGCCCTATCTCCACAACAGCTTTGACTGCATGAAGGGGAAAAATTAGCCGGACTCTACCCAGCTTTCCAACCCCCTATCACGTTGTTGGGTGATGGTTTCAAAAAAAAACAAGGAGTAGAAAGCGGTAAAAAAAGACCCCAGGACCTATTTAATAAATCAAGTCAAAGCCATCTTGAAGTCTGTTACTTGTCGCAATCGAGGAAGTATAAATGTGTCTCTCGCATTCTTATATGGATGCAATCCACTATGCCGATGACAACAACACCACAGAGACTTATTATTGTATAATTAAAAGGGGGTTTGGCCAAAAAAGACCGAATCATATTCTTGCGTGATCGTTTAGAGAGCGAGAAAAAGAGTCTCAATTAAATCCTTGGTTCAATCATCTAATCGGGTTCTCTCTCTCTCTCAAGGACTAGGTATAGCGGTCAGGCACCCCGTCATGTTGGTGGGAGGCTTGCATTTCGTGAAGGACTGCCAACGTCCAGAGTATCGGCTTCTCAGGACATGGGTTTCTCCAACATTTCGCCATGTCATATGTGGGAATCTAGCTTCAGGAATATATGAGCCATAGAAGAGACGAAGATCTAGCCCATACTTTGGAGGATCTAAGGGGGACATGGGGCCTGCTTTCGCTTCTCGGAGTTTCGCAGGACCAAACTTCTATCGGGTTGAAACCTGGAAAAAAAAGTCTCGCCTTTCCCCGCCGTATGTACGAAGTAGAACTTCGCATATTCAATCTATCCGAGACAGTTTGGAGAGAAACCCGGGTGTTATGAGTGGGAGGGAGGTTGGGCCGCTGGACTTTTCTCGGTAAGAATTCGAATCGACGATAAGCTACCTATTGATTGCTGTCATGCTGATGCTGGCATCTTCACTTCTTTAAGTTCGAAGACTGCATTTCTTATGCACGACAAAGAAGTGAAGAGTTGCGAAAGTCGAAACAATATCAATTGACTGGACAAATTCTGTAGAACTTCATGCAGGGACCCATATCTCGGTCTCTCAGCTGACACCTCGTGCAGATTTTACGCTGGGTGAAAACCAAAATATCATCTTCGCGAAGCATCCTTCACGCGCCTGCCTGGTTCCTCAAACGCTCCCCATCTCCATCACATCCAAAGCAACCACCAGCTTCATCGACCTACCCTATGAAGCTCCCAGAAAGGAATCACGACATGACTCATGTTCTCGTCAATCTGTCAGTTGAATGACTGCGATAAAACGAGAAACGGGTTCCATAATGACGATTTTTCTCCCGTTTTCACCGGAAGTCAAAAAGGCCTCGACAATGACTTCTCTCTGCATTCAGACGCTGTTCTCTCTTCTTTTCGTTCGATGTGATCAAGCATCTGTAGAATGCTTCGCCCGTTCTCTCTCCTCATCTCATATTCGCTGTCTCGATTGATCTTGACATCCTTGATTTTCCCATTTTTCTTATCACAGAATGCAAATATCGATTTCTGCATTCGACTCTTCACATGAAGCGAGTAGAAACGCGATGTTTTGGGATTTGGGGGTTTTCTGATTTTTGAGTAGCAAGCTTATGCACGTTTGCAGACAGCCTACTTCATACTCGGTTGCCGGTTGGCTCGGTTTGGTCCGGCCGGCATCTCTTTGGGCACGCGATGTTGATGTACTAAGGTCTGCAGAAGAAGGACGTTTACTTCGTCAACATTTAACACGCTGCCAAAGGTTATTGGAGGCACCGGTTCTTCCAACGGCAGTACAGAATATGTCTCTTCTTCTTGTCCTGTATTATCTGCAGATCGCCGTCAGCTGCTCAGTTATCGCTACAGACAGTGGGCCATCGAATACTCGAGCCATGGACATCGCTGGTCGGATTGCTACTACATGCAGTATGGGCACATATAAGTGGAGTCATCTCTCACTCGCCTTCTTCGCACACCGGCAAGGGAGAAATATAAAAACCTCCATTTCTCGAAGCCCATGCCTACTTCCTCCAGGTAACCACCAACTCGACGCATGATTCCTCCCTTGGAATCTCAAAATCACACTGATAACTACCCGGAACTGTGCGCCATAGTACCTCTCTTTTTGCTCGCTCGAAAATGGATCACCCTTCTGAGGATGTGGGGATCGTGAAAATATTGCCAGGGGATGTAATGGAGAAGCAGCTGAAGGGCATGGAGTTTGTGCCACTCAAGGACCACATGGAAAAAATCATTCCAAGCACCGACCTCACGTTTTACAGCGGCTACGACTGTACTGGGTATGAAGACGTTCCTGATCTCTCTCCGGACAATTCGGAGAGTGACGATGAACCATCCGGCCCTGGAGCGTCTCCGGCGAAAATCACCAAACCCGTGATTGGCGGCGCTGAGGCTTCCAATCTCGGCATTATCGTCGCCTTAGAGAAGGGGATTGCAGTTATGCGTATCAACCCCATCCAAGGAAGCTCCGCGGTTCAGGCCAAATTACTAGCTACCGTCCCCAAGCACGAGGGCGAGGTTCAACGTCCCGTTCTGCTTTTCCCAAAGGAAGACGCCCCTCCACCCTCCGACAAAGCTGTGGAAAGGTTTCCAGAGAATCACTCTACAAAGTTTTCTGCGATTCTTGACAATATCCCCGGTACTAATTATTCGGGTGAGCAGACCAAACCGGTTGCAAAAGCTGATATAGACGATTATGTACTTTGTGGGGACATCTATGATTTCTTTAGTATCCCGGGGCTCACAGCCAAGCTGTTCAAGTACAAAGGTGAGTCAACCGTCGATTATATCTCTTCATGACTCTGGGCGAGGGAGGACCAGAAACACTGTTCAATAATAGGCAACCTAGACTCGTGCTAACCCTTTATAGGCAAGGAACTGGGTGAGAAAAGCGACGACAACACGGAACCGGCCCGCGAAAAGATTAAGTTAGATACCAAGAACGTTGCTCTCCTCGGACAGCCTCTGGGGGTGCTTTTCCCTTGGATTGAGACCGAAGAGATCAAAAACCTGCCCATCGAAAACTTGGAGTTCACTTATTCTGAGGAGGAGCAAGACCACGTCCTCCCTCTCGGTTTATATCTCTCGGCTGATCTCCCGCTAAAGGGCCGTCTCTCCTGGGCAGGCGATGCTCTGAAGAAAATGTTTGGTGACCAGCAGGCTCCAGATAGAGTCTATCTCAGTGCTCATCTGGGGGACGAGAGAAATTGGTCTCAACCTCCAAAGATTGAGAAATTGGTTCTCAAAGGCTATTTCGATGACATGGCCCTGAAGAAATGGGACTTCCTTGAATTCAAGACTATGGGTGTCGAGGTCTCCGCCCACCATATTGCAGCTGAAGAGGGGTCTGAGGAAGAGAAAGAAGAAAAAGACGAGGAGGACCAAGGTGAGAGCGAAAAAACTGTCGGTGATGGCACAAAGGGCGACGGAGAGGAGGAAAGGCAGGAAGAGAAGGAGAAGTCGTGGAAGTTTGGTTTTGCGTTCTTTGGAACGCTAATGATAACTAAAATCCTCTACGCTGATTTGCCTGCTGAGATGAACTATAGGATTGCTCGGGACTACGCTGCGGCCGAGGGCGGTGACGACGATGCGGAGGAGAAGGACGGTGGTGATGAGGGAAAAGCTGGAGATGAGGAAGGGAACGAAAAAGAGGAGCCTCAAGAAGAAGCGAAAGAAGGAACTGTCGCCAAGGCTCCTCAAAAGGAGCTAGTATCGAAGCCATCTTCGGAAGACAACGGCAAGAATATTTGGAGCATTGTCGTCAGTGCTGACAACTGGGAGAATTTCTTTGGCATCGAAAATATGACGGTGAGTGGAGAAGGTGGCGGGTGACAGAGGATGCTAGGATGCCAGGATGCTAAACATTTTGCTCTCGTAGTTGACAAAAGCCGAACTCAAGTCGTCGTTCGAACAGGGCGGTTTCAAGGAGAGCGTGGGATTGGAGCTGTCTGCAGATTTGGAACTGGGAGATGCCACCCTTACCGTTCGGGGGGAAATCTCAAGGGGTGGGTCAAGAACCAAACTTGCTAGCCAAAGCCTAGAACCGGCTAACATCATGGCTAGACGATAGCTTCTTGGATGCCGAAGTGGGCGATCTGACACTCGAGCAGATCAGGAAGATCCAAGCCCAGATTGCTGGTCAGAAGATGTCAGATGTAGACAAGAAGGAGGCAGAGAAGAAAGCTGAAGGCAATGAGCTCACATTCAAAAAGCTCCACCTCAACGTCTCCAGCAAGAAGATCCTGGAAAAGAAGAAGAGAGACAACTCACTGACATTGGATGGCGAGGTCACCCTCAACGATCATACCAGTGCAACTGCTTTGCTCAAAATTAGCAACGACGGCCTGCTGATCGAAGGCGGCATTGAGGATTTCGACATCCCAGACACAAGTATCAAGATCCAAAAGGCTGGATTGCATGTTTTCATTGCTTTCAATTCTGGCGAGGGAAAAAACAAAAAGTCGAATAACAAGCAAATCAAGGAGGAGCCTGAAGGTGAAAATGCTGAAGAAAAGGGGGGAGACGAAGGTGAGAAAGAAGACGAGAAGGAAGATGTTCAGCAGCATAGCAAATTCGCCATTCTCGGTGTCTTGGAGATTGAGAAGATCTCTGTTTCAGTTGGCCTTTACTTCACGAAAAACGACGAAGGGAAGCGTGACTGGATTGTGTTTGGTCGCGTGTCGGGCATCGGGTTGGGCGGGGTCTGGCCGGAGCTAAAGAATGGGTTCTTGGATCTGGAGCTTGACAATGTCGCGTTTATTGCGTCGTCGGAAGATAGAGAAGAGGAGGGAGAGACAGAGAAGGGAGAGGGAGAGAAGGAAGAGCCAGAAGAGGGTAAGAGTGAGGCAGAAAACGGTGAAGAGGGTGAGGGTGAGGAGAATGAGCACGAAGACAAGCCCGCAAACTGGGACGTCATTGCCCAAATTCGTTCATACAATTACCCAATTGTGAAAGGTCTGTCATGCTACCTGGTCCCTCCTGGTTATCTACCCGCTTATTTGAGACAATCAAAGGTGTCCAATTGTGCGCGACAGTACGAAAGTTCGACGCTATCGAAGAGCTCAACAGGAACAAGCCCGTCGATGGCCTGGTGCTGATTGTGGCCTTTAAAGCCCAGGGTCAGCTAGAGGTCAGAGTCAAGATGCCAGAAACCTTCAAGGTGAGGAAGATGGATAACGGGGGTAATCTGATATTTAGCGAACCCGTGAAGGCTGACCGTGATTCCCAGGTACACCTTCATGATTACGCATGGCTCGGCGAATTCGCCGTTGCCCTCCTTGTGCATGAGACTGGTCCGGGGCTTGAACTCGATGCCACCTTGACCTTGGACTTTGATGATCAGGACTTGATTCGAGTCAAAGGGTCCGTTATTGGGGACGCCTTGGGTGCCGAAGGATCCCTGTATGTCTCTTGGAGCAACCCTTCTCCCGTCTTCACATCTGGAAAAGTTCTGACCAAGACCATAGCATCATGAAAGATAACGACACATGGGTTAACCCATTCAAACTAAACAAGTCTATTGTGCTCTCTAAGCTTGGAGTGGGTGCCGGATTCAAATACGCCACCGTCCTGATCAACGGACCTGAGTAAGTTGGCAACATTCTCGCTGGAAAGTGTATGTACTGACGAACCCAGTCGACTGGAGGCCAGTGGAAAGGTGCAGATTGGCAACGCATTCACCGGTGGCATGGTGATGAGTCTAGGGCTGGATAAGAACCAGGTTTTCATTGTTGATATACCGAAAATAGATATTTTCGAGATTGCCCGGCTCGCAGGAGAGTTGACCGAAATTGAGAGTCTGCAGCACATGGAAGGCGGCGCAGGTGATCTTGTTTTCCATGACCTAAAATTTTACTTCTCCACCGGCGCCATGGCCTTCGGAAAGTTCTATGAGCGTGGCATGCAAGTCAAAGGAAATGTTAACTTTTTCGACAAAACCGGAGACTTTGACGGACGCTTCAACGACGATGGTATCGCTATCAAAGCAGGCATCGACAATTTCAAGATCGGAAACCTCGAAATCACATCTGCTAGCGGCGGCAAACGGGCGACTCTGGATGTTGAGATGACGGGCGAGACACAGAAGATCTCCATTGACGGTCGTATTCGGTACTGTGACCTCGAGCTGAAAATGTTAATCGACGCCGATCTCCAAAAGAGACACCTAGATGCCGACGTGACCATCCACTTTACAGAGGTACTGGCCTTTGAACTCCTAGCACAGGCTGGTGTACCAGAAGACAACTCTTTGGAAGGAGTCGTGGTCCACTTCGAAGCAGAGCTAAAAGTGGACGTTTTTAGTACGATATTCGAAGGAATGAAGGAGGCAATCGGTGCGATTGGAGAAGCTGCAACGCAAACAATTGAAAAGGCCCAAAGCGACCTTCAAAACCAGATTGATAAACGCCAGGGAGAAGTAAATAAGATGAAACAGGAGCTAGAGGCGTTGAAGCTGCAGTCGGAAAAGGAGCTCATAGACCGGCAGAAAAAGCTAGATGCTGAGAATAAGGAATTCGACAAGTTGGCAGAAGAACTTGAGAAGCTTACCAAGGCCGTCAAGGATGCGGAGCGCGAGAAGGGCGACCACGATGACGAGGTCCAGAAGATAAAAGATAAGCAAGATGAAGTCAAACGCGAATTTGAAGACAAAAAACGGGAGAAAACAGAGGAATACAACCGAAGGATCCAGGAGCAGGAGACGAACCAGGCCGAGTGGGAGAAGAAGAAAAAGGAACTAGAAGACCAAAAGGAAGCAGGATGGGGCGACGACCTGAGAAAGATCGGGCCTACACAAGAGTTAGTGGACCGCTTAAACGGTAAGTTGCTGATTCTAATATTGTTGCATCACGGCCGACGACGCTGACAAAAGAACAATTGCAGCCGAAGTCAGTGACAAATACAACTGGAAGGAATATTGTTGGAAGAGGTACGACGAGACGTCGGGGTGGAATGCGTTTGAGAAGGCTCGCTATGTGAGGCATCTCAAAACCCAAGGTCCCTACTGATAAGATCGCTAACTACAATTCGATTGGGTCCAGTGGGTTGAATTCGAAGCAGCAAATGTCGCATTGGAGGGGGTCAAGGCTTCTAGGGACATCCAGGTTGGGATTTTACAAGGTCTCCAGGATATTTTCAATTCTCCGGAACTTAGAGGCATTGAAAACGCACTCGATGATGCCTCTCGAGAGATCGATAAATTTGGCAAGGCCTTGGATGAGCTAACCAAAAATGGCTTGGCTGGTTACCTAGAAGAAATATCAAGAGATGAAAAGGAAGAGCTGGACCGTCAGATACGGGTGATAGAGGAACTCGAAGCCAAGAGCAAGGAATTGGAGAGTGAACTCAAACGGGCGCGCGATGAGCTTAACAACAATAACGGCAGGATCACGGAAGAGCAACGGACGAGACAGAGTAATATTGAGAAGTTGACCGAGGAGATAAAACTCAAGCCCTTCGAGGAAGCCTACCGGGCCAAGAAGGAACAGTGCGATAAGATTGTCCAACAGCTTAAAGTGCTCCAGAAAACCCTGAAGGACATCCAGGACGGCGTTCTCGACGCGGTTCGAGGGGCACAGCATATCATCGACATGTTCCGGAAGGGGGTACCTCGAGTCACGCGTATTTTCGTCAAAGCGACTAATGAGGTGTTGGTCGGTGACGACGCGCTTGTCTTTGAGGTCGAGGTTGAGTGGCTGGATGAGCGTCAAACAATTGGAGTGGGTTGGAAGCCTGGTGTGAGTCCCTCGGATCTGTATAGAAGTGTGGCGGAGAAGATCGTCAACGAGGAGCATCAGAAAAACTATGGGTTAGTCGGGCAGCTGCTTAGCCTTCCCTACGAAACTCCTCATCTTCTCGAATATGTCCAATAACCAGCATTGGCACTGTTGAACATACCAGGGACCTCGAAGTTCCAAGCTCCGATGTTTGAATAGTCAAATGCTGGGTCGGGTGTCCACAGAGTTTCAAGACATTCCTCGTTTATTCTTATCTGGAAAGTCCGAGTCTAGTTAGATAGAAATCAACGTTTCATTCTTGTTAATATATCGCTGACGAAGTATTCGTACATTGGTGCGGGCCGTAGACTTCGAAGGTGGAAATCTATCACCACCATGCTGTGGTACGTTCCTGTTTCTCTGGGACCGTTCCAACATACATGAATTCTTTAACCTCGGCACGATTTATACTTCACCGATAGTTATTGGAGGAAGCTACACTCGTTTACTATCCAACTACCACCACCGACGGCACTCATTGGGGTCTTTTCTGCTCGTAATAAGACCTATCTCATTCGAGAGAAGTTCTATTGAACCCGGGCAGGCGTATATCCCGTCACTCTCCTTTTTTTATAGATTTTGTTAATATATATATACCCCTCCCCCGCGAGCTCCACCTGCGATTGATATACCCGATTTCAAAAAACGAAGCATTGAAACTAGAAAACACCAAAAGAAAGAACATACCTCATACTTCCGAAGAAGAAACCACCATGTCTGAATCCGCTCTCCCCGAACCCGAAATCCCCACCCTCTCTGCCCCCTTCTACAACGTGGACGGCGTCCGCAACCTCCGCGACATAGGCGGCTACGACATCCCCAACGCCCCCACCGGCACAACCACCCGCAAAAACTTCATCTACCGCTCCGCCCGCGTCAGCAGCATCACCCCCGCCGGTAGCAAAACCCTAGTCTCAGACCTCGGCATCAAAACAATCTACGACCTCCGCTCCGCCTCGGAAGTCTCCAAGAACGGAGCCCCAGATATCCCCGGCGCAACGGTACTCGCTACGCCCGTTTTCCAGGATGGGGTTGATAAATCCTCGCCAGAGAAGTTGGCGTTGAGGTATCGGTTGGATGCGGAGAATGAGAGTCCCGCTGTGGCGTTTGCGAGGGCGTATTCGCATTTCTTGATCGATGGGGCGGATGCGTTTAGGACTGTATTCACGCATATTCGGGACCAGCCTACCTCTCCGTTCTTGATTCACTGTGCGGGAGGGAAGGATAGGACGGGTGTGCTTGCTGCGTTGATGTTGAGGGTTGCTGGTGTCACGGATGATGAGATTATTGGGAAGGAGTATGAGCTTACGGAGGTTGGGATGCAGGGGTTGAGGGAGCATAGTATTCAGAGTTTGCTGAAGAATCCGGCGTTTCAGAATAATAGGGCGGGCGTGGAGATGATGGTTACGTGTAAGGCGGCGAGTATGATTGAGTTTTTGAAGTTGGTTGATGGGAGGTATGGGAGTGCGGATGGGTATTTGAAGGAGCAGCTTGGGTTTGGGGAGGAGGATGTCGAGAAGATTAGGGCGAATTTGAGGTCGGGTTAGATGGTTTTATCAGGCGTGTTACAATGCTAAGGATGGGCATGGGAAATAGCAACTAGAATCTATAGAGATAAACCTGCATGGATACCCAGTAACGATCGTTATAAACAGGAAATGGCAACAGAAATTTTAACATGAAATCATCTCTAGAAATCCCCCTCTTTCGTCTCTTCATCTCTTTCATACCCGTCACCATCTCTTCATAAAAGCGAACCGATCCCCCATCTAATAATTCTCCCAAACCCCAGGCGGAATAACCGTCCTCATAATCTTCCAATGCCCAATGGCACTCTGCGTCTGCCACGACCTCAAATTAGCAGTCTCCCCCTCTTTCAAGATCTTCTGCTCATTCTCCTTGAGCGCAAACGTCTCAGGAGGAATCTCATGCTGGGGCTCCAGAAATATCTGACGGGCCCTGCTTTGCAGGTAATCCGCTTCCACTGGTCGGCGGAAGGTTAATGGAGACTTTGCCTTTTTGCAGAAGATAACCATGTTGGTGAAGTCTCTCTCGCCGGGATCTGGCTTTGGTTCGTCTTCGCGGAAGACTCGGCAGGATGGGAATATAGATTTTATGGTGCGGACGATGAGGCCAGCGGAGGGGGTGAGGAGGTCACCGGCGTAGTTCTATTTGGCTAAGGTTAGAATTGAAATGGTAATGGTGGAGAGAGTGGTGGGTGATGGTAACTGACAATCGCGATAACCCCATCGTCTTTTAGTAACGCATTCAACCCTCCCAAGAACTCGAACGTAAATAGGTCGACAGGTTCTGCGCCTCCAGTGAACACGTCATGAACAATATAATCATAACGAGTGTCTCCCTTTCGAGTTCTGTCGACGAAAGTCACGGCGTCTTCCACCACAGACGTATGGTTACTGGGTAGGGTGAAGTATTCACGAGCGAACTTATAGACAACCGGGTCAAGTTCAACGATGGTGGTATCAATTCCATGTGCGACAAATGCTGCAGGAGTTGTTCCGATCCCCAGGCCGCTGTAAACTAATTAGTCTCGATATACATTTCAACGTCAGGGCAGTGGGGGTCAATACGTACATAACGAGAGCATTACTGTCCGTATCCACGCGAGTCTTACTCTTATCCTCCCCTTCAATGAGCCTCACAGCTTCCAACATCGTGAAGATAGCGTATATCGGTTCCTTAACCTTCTGACGGCGTTTTTCACTTATTAACCACTCCCCTCCCAGAAGGCTGTGATCACATCTCATCACCCTGAATTCATCCTTGAGGTTATCCAGTACAGATATATGTCCAGTTAACGAGTCTTGACGGTCAATGAGTGCGTATCCGAACGGTTCAAGTGCCGAGTTAAGTGCAGCGGTGGTACCAGGCAATGGCACATGAACATTGTACATGGCCGAAAACAACAACGATGGAAGCGCAAGGCTTATCCATTTCGACGGGAAAGCAGCAGTATACAAAGCAGCAGCTAAAGCTTGGAGACTTGCGCTCGACAAGAAGATGTTCGTTCCGATGTGTTGCGGTATCAAGGTTGATAGAACCTTCTCAGCGGCATTGAATATGGCGTACGATCCGAAGAACGGTGCGTGTTCAGCGAACTTCTCTCCAAGCCCAAAGTCCGCATCCTCGAGTAATGTCGCCGCTGAATGGACCGAGAGAGCAAGTAAAGGATAATATGTAAGGATTTCCGTAACCAGCGGGCCGTACGGCGACCCGAGCCATTCACTATGCTGAAACAGGAAGTATTGAATCGTCGGTATGTAAAACGCGAAAACCGGCAGGAAGTAAACCGCATTCCCGGAAGTCAGACGCTTCAATTGGTTCTTCCCAAGCCAACCGCAGAGCGCCGCGGCCATCATTCCTCGGCGGTGGAAGATGCCTGAGGGGACGGCTCCGTAGACTGGGGAGAGGGTGATTTGCGAAAGGGATGAATATGCCGCCGCGATGATCAACATGCTAGCAGCGATACATGCAGATTGAATGGTCTTTGATGACGGCGTCTTGGTTTCCTGAACCTGTCGGTCCCCACTAGGCCCGTTGGTATTCTTGCCATTGTCAGGCGCAGCCCTCTTACTGCGGGGAGCCGGCATAATGGCCGAACTGGTATATGAATATACAGTCGCTGTATCAGATAAGGATATGGGTATAGAGCAAAACAAGAGGCTATGCACTGATACTTTGAGGAGCAAAGTATTCTCTATTCGTAAGGAAAGCTACAGCAGGAATATCTTCGTCAAACAGACACATGTACAGTAATTGGCCAAGAACTCAAGAATGTCTAATCATTTAGCGAAATGCCATCGTGAGAACATGAAAAACAGATTGAAATCAAGAAACGACGGCAATAGAGGGGACCAAAAAGAGGGCAAAGAAAGGGACTCAGAGAGACCTGAAAATGTGTGAAAACTTCGTCGTTTCAACATCGTGAAGAAGTTCGCGAAACCGTTTGAGGAAATCCGGGGAAATCTTTAGTCGGCCCGGCACCCGGAGAGTTCGCTGTTGGTCCACTTTCGGAGATTCTCAACCTCTCCGCAACAGAAATATTTCCGAAGAAAAGAAACGATCAAGGAGAAAAAAAGAACTCAACAACATATTAACTCCGTTCTCCAGAAACATGCCACTTTTCCCACCCAACCCAGGAATGGATATGCAGCCTGAAGAGCAACAGAACGATGAAGAGAAAGAGCCAGGAGCTCCCCTTCCACTATCGGTTCCAGCGTCGGTTCAGGTAAAGAATCGGCGCAAGAGATATCTTGAAATGCACCCGGAATACTTTTCTCCTGGTCTTGAGCTGGCTGGTCCTCTTGCTCCATCCCATTAACTGCGCATTCGTTGAACGAGCAAGCCGAGCTTTGGCTCTCATAAAGCTTGCTCATATTTTTTGCCTGTAAACTAACACAGCCATACAGACCCGCTACTCTACGACCGCCTGATCCGAAGGTTCCAGACAACAGCAGAACGGGAAGAGGAGGGTCGCACAAAGGGATACTCTGGTGTGCTCGAGACAGATCTGTGGCGATCAGAAGCCAAAATACAAGCCCTCGCTCACCCAGATCCCAACGCCTCGTTCACTTATAAGCGTGGACCTAACGGAGAAATTCTGGCTGAGGAACAGGATGAGATACCCGAAACAAAGGAAGAGGGTGCTGAGCGATGGCGGTGGGAGATGGAGATGCGGTTTCTGAGGGGCGCAGATGAGGATTTTGACTACAAGATTGTGGATGAGAACGATGAATACGATGACTGGAATGAAGAGCAGGAACGGTATTTTGATGAAGAGACGCCGGAATGGATGGTGGAGAGTGACCAGGACGGTGATACCGGCACGAAGCTACAAGGAGAAACGGGTGTCCAAGATTTTTGAATATCCAGCGTTGGATTTTTTACGCCTATCCTGGAACCCTTGCCCAAGAGGCGATGGCACTGGATCGCAGAAACGATGCCATACGATACATATGAAAGAGAATTGGCCCTCTGATGCCTCGGTACCTTCCGCACAAGAGCTGCTGCTTGTGACCCATCCCAAGATCAAACGCCCTTCATTATATGTTTTGCGACGATGGTCTATGCGGCCTCAATGAGGGATTTTCGGCTCGGGAAAAGGGATGGGACAAGGGCTCTAGTGGATGGAGGTTCGGGGTTGTTCGGTGAAGCTGGTGACCGCACATGCTTGAATCACAAGGATAGTCTACCTAACTCGGGGTGTGCAACTAAGAGATGAAACACAAATTCGGGATCTTGGTCGAACAAGATGAGCTTGGGCCTTCACAGAACCTGTGTATAACCTCGCGAACTTGTTTTATGGAAAAGGCGTCTTGCAAGGCTTCTCTTTTCAGCTCGTGGGTGAGTTTCTGTATTGCGTGGTCTTTCCGAAAGCATGATCTTCGGCAAGACAAGTCTCCAAGGCAGCAAGCAGTATTCATGGCGATGCGTCAACGTCGACAAGGGAGCCCAGCATCATCTGTTTCGTCGGCCCATAGATGTCTCGAAAGCTTCTAGAAGAACCACCACAACACTTCAGCTACTGGGTATCAACACACTCGTCTCCTGATCGTCACCATGACACCCTTCTGCCTGACATACAACCACACCCGGTCGCAGCGCATACATTACCCCATTGACTAGTCACCAGCCAAGTTGACTCATCGACGTCGTGTTATGGGTAGTCTACACACGGCACGCTCTTGCTGGTCAGGTTCGGAACCAAATGGGTATAGGAGCAGAGGGTTCAAACGAAGTAGGGGAGCATTGCATGACGATGACCCTGGAAAGAACGCGTATTGAGGAGCATGCCATGCCACATGTCAGGTGCGCGGGTAGCCTGAAAGACTTTCGAAATCCATGGACGTTTCCCTTTTTCCTTTCTCTGAGATGAAACGGGAGATGCGACCGGCGGCTCGAGATGACGTTGACGGATTCATGGGCGAGGCAGAGGACTTGCGTTCGAGGGCGCAGACTCTGTGTGTGGATTGCTTTACCTCCGTGGAGCAATCACAGAACTTCGAGCATATATCGGACCAAACGGAATAAAGGGGGGAAGGGGAGGTCTATCCAAAGATTGGAATATTGCTACGAGTAACTGTAGGTTAGTTTGCTTGCATGCTGTTGCGCGTATTCCGCTTCTTTTTCGGGTTGAGGCTTCATCCTACCTGACGCTTCTAGTATCGATGTATCAATCTGGTATCATCCTGCCTGATATGCCATATGTACCAAAACAATTTCAAAAAACAGTTCTGTAAGCGTGCAATCTTGGCAGAAACGTCGATGTCTATCATGTCCTTCTTTTCAACAGGTTGACCACCATCTCTGCGCAGCCCCCTTTAACAACCGCCATTTTGATATCGATTGCGACAAAAGAACGACGAATCTCCTATCTAAGCCCCCCGAGGATCTCAAAGCTATTGAAGTATGAATGCCTTCCTCCCAATACCTTGCGTCACCCATTCCCATCCATCTCTTGGCGCCAAGATATACCTGACTCCGTCCGCCGTCTGGGCATAACCTCCTATTCACCCATCCATCCACCTCTCTCCCTTTCCATACACCACCACCACCATTCACATTCATACATACGCAACGAGCGATCATACGTACGAATGACAACCGCAGTATTAACCATACTATACCAAACCAAACAACCCAAACCCCACACCACTCACCGTGACCGTCACAAAACGCCCATCCCACCTCCTCACCGTGTCCCCACGGCCTAAAGAATCACCTGGCAATAACGAAGACACTCCATTGTCACCACGGACCCGGGAACCGGGACCTTCCCTGATTAATCTGCAGTCTGCAGTTGCACTGCCCGCCCACGCCGAGAAAATTTTGGCTTCTCGGCGACTGCTTAACAGGTCATGATGAATGGTTCGCCTTGCTGTCTCGTAGATCTTGATCTTCTGCGCAGGTGGAAGTTTATATGCGACCCGTTGTTTTCTCAATAATGGGTCTCCCAGGCGGTGGTTTTGTTTGCGACCGTCGCTGGACGGATGTACCTGTCTTCCTCTTCCTCTCTCTCGGAGGCATCGGTTGTTGTTGTGCGTTGTTGTTGTTGTTGTTGTTGTTGTTGACATGAAACCGGTCGGTACATTTGTACACCAACATAACATCCCTTTACTTCCGATCCGGTTTTCGCCGCTCGTTCGTTCGGTGTGCGCAAACAGTCAAGTCTTTTCGGCTTGGCAAAGCATCACATATTGCGCCTCGAGGCAACCGATATTTCCATCGAGTCACATTTCTCACGCTTCAAAACATCGCCAACATGATCTGACCCTTGGCAGGAAGAGAAGAAAGCGATCAGGCAAAAAGACGGATCTTGAATTTAGTCCCTCCTTGGCAATCTTGTTGTCTTCTCCACTCATGAGCTTTCCCCATATCTTCATCTCGTTTTGATCCACAAAATCCGATTTTATATCCATGGAGAGGAGAGAGCGGGTAGAGGCGATCATTGTTCAGCCAAGAGATTGGTATCGGGGCGTCGGTCAGACGGGTCCGTTTCAGCAGTATACATAACCTTCGTGTCTTCAGACAACTATCCAACCAGCAAACAACTCTTGTCTCTCTCAAGCACCCCCTTGAAACATCCCGTCTTCCACCAGTTACAAGGGCAGGCACGGAGAAAAGGAAGAAGGAGAGGAGAATCCGGTGGAGTTGTGTCGGATCGGTTTGACATGCATAGATCCGAGAGAGAAATAGAGAGAGAGGAAGTCATCAGATCAGAAACATGGATGATGGATCGCAAATTCGCAATATGTATACATCTTGGCAAGTTGAGCAAGTACATACTTGACCAAATAAAAAAAAACGCATACAAGTATGGCTGGCGTTTGGAGTGTATGCGAGAGCGTTACATCCAACGCGCATCGCATCTCTGAGGGATATTTCTCCAGGCCTAGGCTGTTCAGGCAGGCCTGGCAGGCTGCTGGTTGCCTTCGCCTTCCCCTGAAGAAAAATTGGTTGGGGTTCCCCTTCCATCGAAGGATCACCCGGATCGTGATGTGTAAAATGGATAATCTCTTCTTGGCAAAACACCAAGAAGATACGCAATCCAGCAAAGAAAGAGAGGAATCACGATTCACCAGTGCATGCAGCAGCAGCACTGCCTACCACAACTCACAAAGACAAAAAATGCGAAAAGCGAAACGAAACGCGAATTCTTCGTTGCGCGGCTTTCCGGGTCTTGGCGCGGGAAGTCTTGGCAGAAAATGTGCATAAAAAGAAAACAGTGAAGAAAGAAAAGAAAGAAAGGGGGAAAGATAAGAAACAATAATCGCGACCAGTCAGCAGTTGAAGATAAGCATGATAAGGATGATTGGAGAGCCAAGACTCTCTGCCAAGACAGGGCGGAATCGACGATTTCCCACCCCTTCCCCCCTTTTTTCCCCTGAGACTAATTGTAGATCCCGTTCATCATCTCACATAGCCATGATCGCCGTGGCTTGGCAGATAATTCTTTTTCCCGTCGGGCAGAGTGTCGTGTGCTGTTGATGTTGTGGTTGTCGTCGTAAATGTTTTGTGGCGGTGACACAAGTGTAATCTGTAAGGCAGGTTTTTTATGACTCCCTTCTTCGTTTTTTTTTGTTTTGTTTTGTGGTTTCTCTTCTGCTCTCCCGATAATTACAATTTCGTGGGGAAAGCTTCCTGAGCTTCCGAATTCATCCGCGCTTCGCCGGGTTTCACGTCGACTTCAACGTTGAGAAGTTGATTCCATAGATTGTTCATCCTCGCCAAGGTATCCAATATCCGAAATGTTTTAATTCTGTGCATCGCATCCAGCCAAACTTCCAAACAATTCAGCCAGCCCGAGTAGACATGCGCCCAACAAATCCAGATGTGGAATTCTGCAAGGAGAGAACCTTCCTTATCCCCACGGACTTGAGACCTCTGGGAGAAAATTCTTCATGCCTGTCACACATCACAAATCCATGGAGATTTCCTCCACACAAGCCGAAGATCATCGCACTCCGGTGGGTGATTCTCTCGGCGTCACGGATATGAGGGACACATGAACCGTTAAGGGCGTGGGGGTCGGTGGTCACGGATATGGTAGAAGGTCCCGTGAGCCTGGGGTGTTGGCGCATGTGCTGTAGCCTGGAGACACTTCTGTCGAACAGATAGAACCGGAGTCGGAGGTAGTCGCACTCGGATGAATTGTCGCTGGATCATCCGGGAGAAAGGGATAGCACTGCTGTCCACGACTGCAGCGCCCAGACAAGGGCGGTGCGAAAACCCGCGTATAATCTCGAGAACTTGCTGGTAGGATCGTGAGAGCCAAGATGAATAGATATGTTGTCAAGCCAAGAGACCCGTGTCCATGAGGCTTGTTACAGCCCAGCGGACCGTGATCGAATGATGAAGACAGCCAAGAGATGACCTTGAGGAAAGGAGTCCTCTGTATCCTTGGAATATACACGGTACGGTCCGTGAAAACTTTCATGACGGGGACAAGAAACATGAAGTGTACAAGATACACGACGGAGACAATACAGTAGCATTCCGACAGTCCCAATACTGAGTATATTTTTCTTACCATACCGACGCCCGTTCCTGGAACGTCCTTCGGGTGCCTGGGAGCACGACATCAAAACCGAAACATAGCCTCTTCTTCAACAATGTCAAACGATACTGTATGCTATACTATACTCAGGTTCTCCTCCATACACGGTACGAGTATGAGTAATAAATGACCGGCGGGTATCAAAACCAAGAGAACGGATTTCAATAAATCCATACAGCAAGAGAATGAATCGATCAATTCTTGGCAACATGCCAAGAAACTTTGACGACGACAAGCGCCGAATCCGGTAATCGGGCTAAGGAATGAGAAAAGGGGAGGAAATAGCCTTGCGGCTATCACAGACTGCGAGTGTTCTTGAACGGAAAGATATTCAAGAGAGAAAAATAAAAATAAAGCGCTCACAAATTATCTCAACAATGAGGGATAATTCTCCTGCGCTAAGGTTTGACAGTGACAGAAGGATTTCCCGCCAAGCTCAATACGAAAGCAAAATCCCATCTCTGCCGTGTCCTCTGTTTGTTTGTGTCTGGATCCCGTCCCCATACGTTTCGTCTCATCCTGAGAAAGAAAAACTCCTCCCATGCCAAGAGTTTCGTCTCCCCGCCAAGCCGCTGTCAACGTCTCTCCAAAGAAAACACAGAAAAAAAGAAAAAGAGGAAGGGGAAAGGCACGGTCCCCCGCCCAATCTCAACGCCCCACGATCAACGACACTGATCACCGAGGCATGTATCTTGGCATTGCTTGGCGGAGCCACCCTGCATTCCTATGCAGGGGCCAAGGAAAATCCGTCGTCTGGTATGACTAATGGATTCGAAGGCTGCAGCGCTTGGCGGGAAAGGAAAGCGAGAAGGGAGAGCGAGGGAAGTTCGTCCTCGTACACTCTGCCCTTTTCGACGACGATGAGATGGATAGGGCGGGAAGGAAGAAAAACATCAGAGATTGCATCATCGAGATGCGTGTTCTTCATGTTCGCCGACTACTGCACATCATAAGAGAAACGTGCTTGAAGATCACCGCCATCAACGCGGAGAAAAGAGAGATCTTGACGGCTCATCCAAAGTTATCGAAGACAGATGCCGTCCATTTTGATAACCAGGAATCAATCACAACCAGAAGCGAAAACACGGTGTGCAATCAGTGGGTCGTAAATATAATAAGATTTTCTGCTGACATTTTTTTCTTAATATTTTGGGTTCACAGGGAAGGGAAAAGCGAAGTTTGTATATGGGATCTGGGGTCCACCCGGCAAAGGAAGAGGTGAAGAACTGGTGGTGAAAAGTGAGACGATGTCGTTATCGGGATAAATCATATTTTAAGGTTGGGTCTAGAAGGAAAATCGCAATTTCGAAGATAAAGAGGTAAAAACTTCCTTTGATGCAGAAGTTTATGTACGTTCCTTCGTTTGTTTGTGTGGAAGAGTCGGGGTAGAGGATAACGTGGGAAGAAAGATTGGATGGCGGAAGTCGTTGGAGATGTTTCTCCTCGGAGATTCTAGGACTCGGATGTCTGACGGCATCATCCATCCGAATAAGGTTGAGGAGTAAGAAGGGATTTCCCTGAAAGCGTCCCGATAATCTCCCGAACTCAAGCCATCAAAGAGGCAAAAGATGGCGATGATGGGATGGAAGATGGAAGACGGGAGAGACGGTGATCCGATATTTTTGTCAAGGCGGAAAAGTTGATAAGATGACGTCAGGAGACCATTGGAGTAAGCGCGAATTTGGTATTGTAAAACTTCGTATGGATGTAACCCCACGTGCGGTATCTTGGTATAAATTACATCTCAGGAGTGAAAATGTGAAATTTACTGTACCAATAAACGCGTAACGTATTGTAAGAAGTGCCTCTTCTCGACAAATTGTGTCGTGTGCTGGAAGGAGTATCTACGAGACGATCTGAAGGCCGAAACTGCCCTGGTCACTCACTACCGAGGCGAAAACAAACCGCAGGTCGACACTTGGGGTCAAAGAACGCCAGAGGGATTCTTGCAGACACGGCAAAGAAATGAATCTTGACCCAAATCGCTTGACCGGTGAATGTTCCACAGAGATGCGGAGTCTTTAGCGCGCGGAGCCAGCGCTGCTGAAGTTGGACTGGAAGGGAACGGAACTACTAGAATAGGTAATGTGGGTTCTATCGTGGGTTTTGGTGAGCCGTATCAGATTTAAAGAGAAGGTTAGTCTGGGTAACCTTGTCTCGTGGTGCAGAGAGAACTCCAGGTCATTTATCGACACACCTTCCTTCCTGGAAACGCCCTCGAACCCTCGTGGGGAAGGCATGAATCATGAAGAGTCGGAATTTTTGTTCGCTTTCTTTTTTTGTCCTCCGAAGAACGTTCTCCACGAGTCGAAGAGACAGCTCTTTGGCTTTGATCTCGATCAGTGACGCTTATGCTGACGGTCTTGAGCAAGGCTGAGTTCGCCGCAGTCAAAGCACAGGGTCAGTGCCGAGCTAACCCCCATTTCTTTTTACGTTGAAAGACAGGCGCACAGACATCTATCTGATGCAAGCACGCCGCACCAACTGGGAGCAAGAGTTCCCAGAAGAAGAACATCGATGACCTGGAGAAATCATGCACATAAGCGAGAAGGGCTTTCTGCAGCAGTTCACTCGTGTCTAGCCCTTTCCTGCTCTCTTCTCCTTTCGGGTCCTTCATGTCAGGGGGATTATTTTCTTCTTCTTGCTCCAGGTCGCATCGGCCTTGCGATTTGCTATTAAAAGTCTTGGTATGGAGAAGTGTCAACGGAAATCTGGGGGGCTCTGATCATTTTTGTCGATTGATCTAACTGCAAAAGGATAGCCGGATGACATCTGGAAACGAACTTGAGAGAACCCCCTCGTAAAAAGGCACATCGCGCACACGCAGCATTTTATCTCGCAAGCGCATTACTCGAAGATATCTGTGCTTTCATTTCCAACTCCGTGGGTGAGAAGAGGCTCAAGAGAGAAAGAACTTCGAATATCTTCTAGACCTCACGTGGGATAATGGCGTGTTTGTGTCTCGAAATGCGAGAATTAATACAGACCCCATGTTCACGTATGGTATTTTTGGTATGGTATTGAGGAAATCCGCTTACCCCAGACGAATGAGAACGATCTTTATTTCCATCTCCAGCCTCGTCTTATTTCCAAGCGCGAGGTCGGGTCGGGGTTTCTGACCGTCCTCGAAATAATATCTCACACCCTCGATCCAGGTGATGAAGAAGGCATACAAAAAGAAATTCTTGAGGCGGAAACTAGCTGCCATCGAAAAGCTTAGCCACCCGTTTAGGTTTCGGTTGGATAACCTTTGTGAAACCCGTGGGAGCCATCCGTACGATGAAGCAAGAAAACTTCTAGATCTTGAATGGATATCTATCAGATCGAGCTCCAGCTTTAAGCTTGTTGGTATCTCGAAGCCGCGAATTAACTCTTTCGGGGCAGTGGAACTCTATCCGACAGGGAGACCTCCTCCAGACAGAAGGAGATACTTTGAACATGCAACATTGATACCCCCAATCCCAAACAAATCCTTTGATATCATTCAGGAATAGCCCGCGGGGTAGCCGACAGCCGAGAAGACCAAAGCACACCGACGAGTCCAGAGATAATATGTTGATGCTGAAACTAGATCAGAAATAGGAACCCGATAGATATTACACCATCGATACCATGTTCTGATCTCTGCCCGTGTCTGCGTCTGCCAGGATTATAGGCATTCATAACCGTTGGTCTGGAAATCCTCGCTTCCTGGTAGGTCTCGTGATGGTGAGACGTTTTGGTTGTTGTGGTATCGCCTTCCCCCCCTCTTCCTTGAACATGCGTCAAGTTCCAGGCCTCCAACAGGGTGTTGAGCAGCGCGTGAAGTTGTGAGTGGCACAGTTGAGGAACCGGTGATGAAGAACAGAAAAGGTACGAATAACAGGCCAACGAAGGATTTATCTAACATGGGAGGCATGAAGATCTGATAAATAATGGTCATGTGAACTTTGCGCTCCTCGTTGCATATTGATGGTAGTTCTCGGAATCCTTCTTCTATTCGATTGCCTTTCCCCGCTTCAATTGAGATGAGATGTGCGTTTCGCAATCGCGGATATCCAACCATCAACCCTCGATCTCGTTATTATCGTCCTTTCCCCGCAGTGCCCGGAACCAGCTTTTTTTCAACACAACAACTTGCAAAGTGACAGTTGGTTCGACACACAGAAGAGCAGCAGCCAACCCAGGCAGCTTTCAAATTGAAAGTGATCCGTGCTTCTCCGTGGACATCCATCCCATGCCCAAGGACACCTCCCCGGGATCGCTGCAGTGACATGGTCCTCCTGCATCGGAAAATGTCTTGGATTATCGCTTGTCTCCTGTCCCTCGTTTCAAACCCCCAAACCTCCGCTTCATCCAAATTCATTTACCGCTTCTTCCTCGAGCGAGACGCCCGTCCGCTCCAGGCCAAGATGCTTCACAAATTAACTCCCCATTCTGCGACTTCAAACTGCAACCGGAACTAACTTTTCTCTCAATATCTCAATCCTGTAACTTTCGCGGGATGAAACCGGCCCCAAACCATGGAAAGGGACAGAGAAAAAAAAGAGGCAGGACGGAATGCTGGAACCATGGGTCTGCGAACATTTCGGCACGTTATTATTATAACTTATGTACGCCCATTATCCATTTTCATTATCCTATCCGGACCGCCGGCTTTATTTTCATGTACATTGACATGGGAAGCGGAGTCCCTGCTTCAGACCGCTTGCTTGCTTGTTGTTGATTTTTTGTCTCAGTAGTCCTGCCCAGCACTTTCGCAGGATAACCCCAGTTATGCACACTGCACTGCACTGTACATATGGAGAGGAGAAAATGCGAGCGCATGTATGTAAGTGCATCATGGCATGGTCGAGGGCAGACCGGTCGACGAACAAGATCAAACCGGAAATATGGCGCGTCCCGATTCGGGGACTGCAGGTTTATTTTTACGCCTTCGCTTTCGTACTCGTGCGCATCGGAGTAATCTTTTTTTGGATTTATCGTGATTATTCTCATTTATTAGTTGGGGTTTGTTCGTTATCTCAAGATCAAGGGGGTTTTTTGATGTGCGGATAAGGAGTTGGAGGAAGTTTGATACCCACAAGAGCAAGCCCTAACTAACTCACGATGCGTTGCTCAAACATCACCCACACACACAGTATGGATATATTATTATCGCGATAATAATACTGACGAGACAGCTCTCCTCCTCGTGGCATAATTTCACGATACATGCGAAATAATCCAGTGGAGCCTCGCCATCAGCCATCGTCAAGGATTCTTCCCATCCACAGCTTTCCCTTCCACCTTCACCCGAGAGGTCCAGAAAAACCCCTCATAATATCAAAAGAATCCCCATCCCATGCCATCCCCTTTCATCGCTGCACGAGACATCCATACCTACATTCATGCTGTCCTCCCCAGCTTCAGCTCCTGTGGAGAAAAGGTGACAAACAACCGGGACGGTCAGCCAGCCAGTCAGTCACTTGCAGCCAGCCCATCAAAATTGAAGGATTTCGTGATGCTTTTTTATCCCTCATAGTATATGATATAAAGAACTACTCAAGTCTGGTAACTGCTGTCACAAGCTCTCTGTCCACGATGGCGATGTCGATGGCTTGCTCGCTTGCGATCTGTTGACCAATCTGTGAGCCGGGTGCTGCGGCACACGCATACGGGATTGATGGGAAAGAAAAACAAGCATTTGATCATCGACTTGCGAAATGCTTAGCAGTTTCCCAAGCCCAAGGCTGAAGATTCAGGAAGGAAGGGAAGAAGGGCGCCGCTTTGTTCTTTTTTTTCCTTTCCTTTGACTTGTTGGGGCGTCTTAGGCAGGTGTTGTTGGTTGCTTGAAGATTGGAACCTGAGTGACTCTCTGCCTGACCGACCTACCTCAGGCACGATCATCGAGATACCTACCTACCTGCCTATCTATACCAACTCAAGGCACAGCAATGGGTCATATTACTCGAAGAAATCATGCGCCCAACATAACATATGTTGCGTCCACCCGTGACAAAAGTGCGATATCATCATACAGAGAAGCGACCTTCGCTTCATTCACCGAACAAAAACACATGCATTATTTCTAAAAATATCAACTCGAACAAAGAATCAAGTTTATCATTACCACACTTACCGGTGACTAACAAAGAAATACTTTCTGTCTGCCTGCGACTTGACTCTTTGACTGCGTACCTCTCAGGGTCCAAGGGTGAAAGTGATCACCAGCCCCCATGCCCATGCCCATGCCTCCGCGGAAATGGACTGCGCTCAGGCTGTTGCGCTGTCCTGTTGTACTCTTCTTGCTCGCTTTGTTTGGGGTAAGAATACGGGGCATGGGGTATTCATCGTGTTGTAAGTCTGTAACAAAACTCATGTCTTTGATGAACTGTTGTCGTTGTTATTGACCTCCATTCTTGGCCGCCTGCCTGCCTGCCAGTCCGTCGTAACGGGCGGGCAGTGCGATGATGAAATAGGCGTCTAATTTCATCATAGCCATAATCATAAACACCGCCATGCCCAAGCCGAGCCAAGGGAACAACAACGAAACAACATGGCTTATGACGAGTCAGATGGGCTCAGCATCTTTTGCAGGATGGAGGGAGAGTGATGAGTGATGAGTGAGGCATTGATATGCTTTTTGTACCCCGTAGGATCGTCGGAGAATCGGTGAACCAAGATCCAATTCTTTGGATGGGATGGGTTGGATTGGGTTGGACTGGACGAGATTGGGTATGATCCCGTTGTTTGGAGACGCCGAAGGAAGGCCAGGAAGAAAGGTTGGATTTGGCGACATGAAAAGAGACGCCCGAGTGGTTGTTCGTTGTCTAAACTTGTCTGGCGATGGATGGAAAGGGTACAAAGTCCAAGATCTGAAAGTGTTGTAAGAGGGATGTATTAAATACAAGGAACCTGTTTCTTGTCCCAGTCTCGTAACGGAAATAATACCAGCAAGGAAATCTATTTTTCGGCACAGAACATCCCGGCATACGGAGTGTAAATAAGAAAAAAAACCTGAGGATACGGCGCTTCCAGAGAAATGCTCGAAAACAAAACCCCCCAAGCATAACTCGAATAATGTTCACCCCTCTCCCCAGTTGCATAAAAACAACCCCCCACTGCAACGGAAGAGACGAGACAACCAAGGAAAGGGTGCGTGTCAGAAAAGATGGCTTTTGCGTGGCAATTTTGACTTTCCTCTTTCACACTTTCGAGAAGCTGTCACTCTTACGAAGAATGATAATGCCCAGACTTTGATCCTCTCGACTACTGAAAAGGGTTGCCACAGTTTTGGCAAGATTTCCTTTTCGAGGTTGTCACCTTCTTTTTGAGCGCCTTCTTGGCGAGAATGTTTGTGGTTCTGTGATGACTGATCAGCTGCCAAGGACGAAGGAAGGGGGAGAAGAAGGAAGGGCAACGAATGAGAGGGGTCGAGAACGGATGGAAAATCCGTCGGTGGTGATTGGAGTCGCCAAGAGAGTCAAGAGGGGCCACACGGCCAAGGGAATAATTTTTATGCGGGCGATGCTCGGGGGGAGTTCGCTCTCTGTTGATCTCTCGCTCTGGTGACTGAGACTGTGCTCATCAGTCAGCAAGCACACAGTGGCAACTGTGAAGGGGATGGAAAGAAGGGAGAAGAATCTTTTTCAGCCTTTGGGAGGGTTAGATTGGCTGAGGGAAGTGTGGGGAGGCGGAGTGTGGGTTAGTCAAAAACTCCGGCTGGGGAAAACCACTGGTTCATCCCAAGGCTTTTTTCCTCTTCGTGAGGGCGTTTTGGGTTTCTATGTGTGGTGTTATCAGTTGGGTTGGGTTTTGTGGTCCTTTGATCCTTTTTTTTTAATTTTGGAACGGGTATATATGAGGCCTGAGAGATCCAGTTCAGTGTGGGGGTTGTACATGGGTTAATTTGCTCTTTCACTTGATAAAAATTTCAAAAAGCTTTTTTATTGAAACACGGTTGAGAGATTCAATTGCTGTTTTGATATTGAACATCGAGCATCGAACGTCGTCTTTTGCTTGTTGCTGCTATCAACTATCGCTATCGATATCAAACAGCGTCTCTTTGCGCCTGCCGAAGTCTTCTGCCGGTGTTCTCCGACTTGGGCCGCGCTGACCGAGGAAGGTATTGACCGTATCAATACCACCTGAGCGAAAACAGCGAAAAACCAGAAAACTTTCAATACAGCCGTATCGTACATCGCGGTAACTTTTCGTCAGAAATTCTCGTTCCGTCACGGATCGGTTGTACCTGACGAGAATTATTACGACACTACGACCACTATTACGACGACCCACGTCTCCCTCTGCCTCTTCTTTCGTTCTTCCCCCCTCTCTCTCTCTTTCTCTCCTCCGGCTTTCCTCCCCAACTCAAAGAAATCCCACTTCCCTTACTTATCCAGGTCCACGACCTCCTCTCCTCAGCTTCTTCTTTCCTTTCTTCTTTTTCTACTCTCCTCTCTTCTCTTGTCTCTATTATTTCACTGCCTCTCTCGTCTTTCGGGCCTCCAAGCCTCTACTAGCAACTCTTACTATAAACTCTCCACTCCAATCTTGTTGATATAGCCGCTTCCTCCCTCCTACTTCTTGTCTATATATACCCTTCTTCCTTCACATGGGTTCTCATACCGTTGCCCCCCTTCACCCGCCTTCTCTCCCATACGCCGCTCGGTTGTGTATATTCCCTTCCGGGCTCAGTTCTCTTCAAAGAGATTAGTATACCCGCTTCACTCTCGAGAGAACAAAGCGTCTACTCCTCCCCCAATTGGCGGTTACCACTCCGAATCGTTCCACCTCCCCTCACGAGCTATAGCAGTTATAGGAAGGAGATAGAAACAAGAGGTCGTTGCCGCAGCGAATTCGATTGATCAGCGTATACTTCGAATACAACCCTTCCTTCCTCCTGACAACCGTGTCGCCCTCCTTCCAGCATCTTTCTCTAGCAACGAACGATCCCGTAACCGCAACCATGGCTCCGTCAATCGCTCAGATGAGTGAATACTCGATGGACCAGAGTGTAAAGACTCCTCAGAAGCCCGCGTCGTTATCGATACAGACCGATCCCAGTCACCTTGACCCGTTATCACTTCGAACGTCGGAAGCAATGCCAGAATCAGTGATTCACGAGGAGGATGAGGAGACTGCCAGTGAACTGGCAGAGCCGATAACTCCCGTTAGTGATGGTCAGCCGTTGGAATTCGCCCAACACCCTCGAAAACCGCAGGTGGATGTTGTTAGGGAGGAAGAACCCACCATGTCAAGAGGACCCCTTATCGTAAATACCGAAGCCACCCCACCACAAAAAGAACGCCCTACCTCATCGGCCAATTCAGCCACGAGACCGTCGCCGTTAAGATCCGCATCGAGATCGATACGAACGCTTTTCCGTGTGCAGAGTGCGCATGCACAATACCAGACCGACATGGGCGTGGAAGATGGGAGTGTGAGCCCAAGGGAGAGCAAAGAGTCAAGTCGCGGCTCTTTTCTCACCTCAATTCGAAAGGGATCGTTCTCATCACCTTCGCGGAACTCACCACAAAGTTCTCAGTCCAATTCACCACAGTCACCTCGCTCGCCTACCAGCACATTAAATAGCGGAACACAAAATCCCCCTCTTGGACTTTCCCCACCCGAAGAACACACCTTTACCAAGAAACCATTCCGTTCCGCAACAGGACTTAGTTTACGCGACAGAAGCAAAATTGTCTTTGGATCTACTCCAAAACCTGTTCGACCAACCGACAAGATCCGCTCGCCTAGCATGGGCGACATCCAGAACCAGCCGGAGCGGCCCGGATTCTCCATCCCCGCAGCTTCCGGTGTTGGTTTAAAGGCGCGTCGCATGAGCGCTACTCTTCCCGATGACTTTACCGTCGACAGCTGTGAACTCAGTGAGGAGTTTGTGCGGGCCAGCAGACTTCCTGGTCGCAGGGGTAAGGAGATTGGTAAGGGAGCTACTGCGACAGTGAAGATCATGCTACGCAAGGGTGGTCCCAAGGATGTCCATTACGCAGTTAAGGAATTCCGCAAGCGCGGCCAGAAGGAAGATGAGGGTGAATACGAGAAGAAGGTCAAGTCGGAGTTCAGTATTGCCAACAGTCTTCACCACCCAAACATCATCCGCACTGAGATGCTCTGCACTCATAGCGGTCGTTGGAATCATGTGATGGAGTACTGTTCTCATGGGGAGTTGTTCGGACTTGTTCAGAAGAACTATCTCTCCAAGGAGGATAATATGTGTCTTTTCAAACAACTTCTACGTGGTGTTGCTCACCTTCATGAAAATGGTATCGCTCACCGCGACATCAAGTTGGAGAATCTTCTTCTTTCTGATGAAGGCCACTTGAAGATCACCGATTTCGGTGTCTCTGAAGTCTTCAGCGGTATCCACCCTGGTCTTCGCTCATCTGGTGGCCAATGTGGAAAGGAAATGGGAGATGTTCGCTTGTGTTCTCCTGGGATCTGTGGTAGCTTGCCATATATTGCCCCTGAGGTCTTGGCAAAGAAAGGTACATTTTGAGTCTTTATTCAACGAATATTGTCTTGGTCTGTTCTAACTTGTACTGTCAACTAGGTGACTACGATCCACGCCCGCTGGATATCTGGTCCTGTGCAATTGTCTTCCTCACTCTTACTTACAAGGGAAACCCCTGGCCGTCTGCAAGCAACACCAACACCAACTATGCCAAATTTGAAGCTGGATGGAACAGATTCTTCAAGGAGTGTCCTGATGGGCTCGTTACCGAGAACGACCACCCCAGATGTGGTCCCGCATTCTCGCTTCTCCCCAACCCAGGGATGAGGCGTTTGATGCTCCGCATGCTCCACCCAGATCCCAGCAAGCGCATCACCATCCACGAAGCGTTGAATGACCGCTGGGTCAAGACCATCGAGTGCTGCTGCAAGGACCCCAAGGATATGCACAAGGTTGTCACTTCCATCGATGTCTCTGAAAAGGACTGCTCCAAATTGGCTGGCAAGATGATGGTTCAGAAGATGCACAACCATCTGCCTCCAGAGAAGAGGAGGATGCCTCAGCATCGCTTCGACATGGGCCACGGGTACTCCTAAGAAGACTTGAGGATTTTCCCTTCACTCTTCATACTACGACACATACAACATTAATCCCTCGCAATCTCGGTCGATTCTGACGTATCTCCTTGCGTTGCTTAATTTACAAAACATCAAATATGATCGAGATGCACAACAACTCTCTGCGCCCACACCAAAAGTTTTTTGCTTTTCTACCACAAACATACAATGCACACCACCACCACCACACTACCACCGAAACCCACTTCTATAAACCGACTCCTTATGTATCTCCTTTGTTCTCAGCGATTTCTCGAACAGGAGGGGTTGTCTCCTTTTTTTTACGGCGCCAGGGTAATCAGGTGTACATCTTGTATCCTTTTCCTTTTCCTACGTCATGTCCTCACATCGGCGGGAATCAGTTTCTCTTAGGCGTCCCTCTCTCTTGTTACATCTGTTTGTACCACTTCCCTTCCATGCATGCATCGCGTCAAAGGTTGGTGGGAGGCTCTTGTCATTTTTTCAAGTATCCACAGCAACTTCTCTTTGTTCTGCACTCCTTTTAATCGTGGTTCTTTTTCCTTCTTCGGGATCCCACCGGGTATCAGTCCCGCCCCTTTTTTCACGAAAACCCTTGAAAACTCTACAACTTTTGTTTCCTTTGTTCATTGGGTTGTCTGTCATGATTGAAATCTTGCTTTGGCGGTTGGGCGGGTATTGGCAAGCAAGCGGCGCATGTTATATTTTATTTCTCATTCACAAACGCCCAGATAAAGGGGAGAGGGAGGGCAGGATCAATAATGCACAGTGGTTCTGTTTTTTCTCTCTCCTACTTTTTATCTTCTTGAACAAGCTGTTTTTTGTTTGTCTGAATACCTTTTTCTCATTCTCACACTTCTATACTTCTGCTACTCATGAGCTGTTTACCATTAATCTGGGAGGCTTTTTTTACCTTTTGACTTCTTCTTTTTAGCAAGGCTGCGATAATACGTACACGGTGTGCGTTGCTTTATACGGTTGAGCTTCTTCCTTCCGCTTTATGAGTCTTCTTCTTTCTACAAGTTGATACCATTAAATAAACTTACCGAAACAGAAATAAAAAGACAAGAAAGATATATCCTCATGAACAGTACTACTCAGTCGTACTCGCTTTAAATAGTTGATTGGTCTGTCTTCTCTATACATGCTAACGAACATCGATATCTCTCAATCATTCCCATCACCCACTCGGCTACTAGGCTACTAGTAGGGCTACGATTCTCACTTCCTCAATTCCCCCTTCTCCTCTAAAGCCTTAACGGCCATATCCCGCAGTTTAAACTTCTGGATCTTCCCGCTTGCTGTCTTGGGGAATTGCGTTGAGTCGGAGAGGTAGAGGATGTGTTTGGGTACTGTTCATTTGGTTAGAGAATATTCCTTCTTTTTTTTGGAAGTGAGTGAAAGGCTGAAACGATGTCGGTAAGGACGGAGAATTCATTCAAGACGTGTGAGATTTTGACAAGTAAGCAACAAGAGGGGAATAATATGAGGTCAGTGGCATTGATTGAGGCATTGAACGGGAAGGGAGAATGAATGAGGTGAGGCGAGTTGAGGGATTTATTTGTTTGGCTTGGGTCTTTCTTTTTCTTTCTTATTCAAGTTGCGATTCCTGAAGCGATTGATCGCTGTTGGGAATGAACAAAAAGACGAGGATGCGGACCACAAAGTGGTCAATGTCCAATTCTTTATTTCCCCAAAATAATTTCTTACGGAAGAGACAATTGGGCACACGACAGAGAGGCCGGGATTCAGGGCGTGTCCGTGTAATGATACACAGCATGGATTCGGAAAGAAAAAAGAACAGCAGCACCCTTGTAACAAGTAACGGTGCGGGCGGCTGGGGCTGGGGGGGGGCGTAATTGGGGGAATGTAATTGGATTGTGGGGGATGTGTCAAGCGTTGCGAAATTGGAATAGGCGACGATGGGGGGTTGGGGGAATGCAGCTCCAGGGGGCAGAGGGGGAGAGGGATTGGTTTTCGAGCTGCGTTAGGCGGTGACACTTGCGCAGAAGGGGATGTTGGTGCAGTGCAGTGCAGTGAAGTGCAGACCGTGTGTAAGAATGTACATAATGTGTACATCAAGTGTGGGGTGCAGTAGCTGTCTTTCTGGGTACTGGTTGTGTCTTGCCTGTTTTGTCGGGTTTCTGTGACGAGGGTTTTGGCGGTGTATGAAGGGGGAAAACGGCGTATGGTATTCGTAAGATTTCGAACACCACACAACAAACAACCAAATGCATGAGAGATTTTTTTTCGTTTCCAAGAAAGCGAAGCTTTTTTGGGCGTAAAATAATTTCATGCAAGTCGGATGCAGGGGAAAAAGTTGGATACGACGTTCTGTTTCGTCGGTCGGGAATAGTGGAGGGAAAGGGAGAGAACAGAATCGTCGGTGAGTCGGAAAAGAAGGCAACGCAGCACACGACAAGAACGAAAAAATGCCAGAGACCACCTGGTGGAAGGGATCTGTTCTTCCTTCGGCATTCACCAAAGAGGAACACGCCCTGGGGGTGGGGATGAAGGACAATTGTGCAGCGGAAGGGAATATGCCTGATGTCATGAAACGGGGCAACAGCCATCCCACTCATACGTGGACGACTGGGAAGCAAGCAAATAATAATAAGGAGAACGGAAGCACTCACCGAGATGGTTACTGAGTCGTTCTCGAACCCAGGTCTTAACTTCTTCCACACCAGCCAGTCCCTTTCCAGATTCCCGTGGAACAATGAAAGCCGTCACCACTTCCCCGTACTTCGCATCCGGGACTCCGACGACGGAGACGTTCGACACGTCGGGATGCGCGAAGAGGCAGTTCTCAATCTCCAGTGGGTGGATGTTCTCGCCGCCTCGGATGATCAGGTCCTTGATTCGTCCTGTGATGCTAACGTAGCCATCTGGTGACATTGACGCTTCATCTCCGGTCTGGATAAGGGGTGGTGCATAATTAGGTCGCTGCTCTGATTTCTGCTTCTGGGGGGGATTGTCTCTCCCAACTTACATGCATCCAGAGCTTGCCCTGCTCGTCTCTGATCATTACCTCGGCCGTTCGTTCGGGAGCACCCCAGTACTCCTTCATGAGAGAGTATCCGCTAACAACGAGCTCTCCCTTCTCCTCTATGGGGAGGATCCGACTTGGATCTTGGGGATCTACGATCTTCGCCTCCAGATGTGGCATCAGCTTTCCAACACTGTTTACCCTCTTCTCGAGCGGGTCATCCGTGGCAGTCATCGCTGACACGGGACTGGTTTCCGTCATGCCATAGCAGATGGTTAGTTCTGTCAAGTTAAGTGTCTTGTGCAGCTTCTTCATTATTTCCGCGGGTATACTACTACCCGCTGCAATTCCTGTCCTTAGCTGTTCGAATCCTTCATTCGAAATCTTACCGTCCCGTATCAGATCCAATTCTTCGACAAACATGGTGGGAACGCCGTAGAGCGCGGTGCACTTCTCCTCCTGGACAGCCTTGAGGGCCGAAACCGCGTCGAAGGCCTCCGAAGGGAAGACGATAGACGACCCATGAGTCGCTGTCGCCATGTACCCCAAAATACTCCCAAAGCAGTGGAACAGTGGCGGTGGGCAGCACACAATATCTGATGGCGTGAGACGCATTCGATCGCCAATTTGCGCTCCGTTGTTGAGTATTGATCGATGACTGAGACACGCAGCCTTGGGCATAGCAGTCGTGCCGGATGTGAATTGAATATTCACGATATCGTGAGGAGACAGGTCTTGTGAAGGTAACGCAGCCTCATCGGCCCCAATCTCGGAAAGTATGGACGAATATTTAACCATTGGCTTCCATGACGAGGTGTCTACCCTACCCGAGCAATTGTCCACATGCACAATCTGCTGTAGAGACGGTACAAGAGACGACACTAACTTCGAAGCTGAAAGGTCGGAAACAATCTCCTGTACCAGGGGAACATTCGATCGTGGTTCTCGTCGCGGTAGGTTTGCCTCGGTGCTGATAATCAGATGGCTCGCCTCGAGGATGGAAAGCGCGGCGACGACTTGGTTCACGTTAAATGATGGGTTCAGCGGGACCTGTAGGTCAGGACGAGCTGTTAATACCCTCTCCAGTATCGATCTCTACAAAAACTGTACATAAACTTACTAGTATAGCACCCAGTTTAAACAGTGCGTATGTAATCTACAGGCTATCATCAGCCAAATGGACCAGAGGTCAATATCTACTATGACCTTACTGTAGCATATTCCATTCCATTTCCCAATGAAACGGCGACCCGATCTCCCTTTTTGACTCCAATTGAGGATAATCCTCGGGCAAGGGAATTACTCTTCCGGTCTAGGCCCTCGTATGTTAATCGTTGGCCTTGATGCCTTGATATAACCCTATAATAAAGCGTGAATAAAAACCTCCGATATTTCCGATCATCGAGGTACGGGTTGACGGAGGGTTCACGAACGCTGTCCTATCCCCATGTACCTTCACGATATTCGAAAAATGATCTCCAACAGTCTGTTCGAATAATGGGGGCTACATCGTATGACAATCGAGGAATTCGTTAGCTTTCAACAGTTCTTAAAAAGAAGGTACAGAAACAATTGCAACTCACCTCCGACGGACCACGGGCATAGCTCTGAGTTAACAGCCCTCTTCTGCCCAAACAGGTACGGGACCTCTTCGCCTTCAGATCAACGACCCGTGAGCTCGCAAACTTCCTCAATCCGCATCTTTGATAGCAAATCATCGCTGCTGTGCCTTTGCCCGCAGCCAACCGACACAGGAGCGGGGAAGATAATAGAGCTCAATTTTGGGCGACTCTCGGTCGGGAAATCGCTAACTTTGAACAATTAAACAAAAACACCAAGTAACCTCTCCTAGAAGAAACATTGAAGAGAAAGGAATGACAGAAGAGCGAAAAGAAGTCGCAGCTATCAGCTGCAAAGCAAGTTCTTTTGATTGTCAAGATATGGTGTTCATCCTCGGCTTGGAACTTGGTACCTCCCCCGCACAATCGTGCCTGAGAGTTACTCCATGTGGGGCGTGGGGATGGAGTGGCGCCAAGGGATCTCGGGGATCGGAGTACTCTCGGGATTCATGGGGAGAATGGAGAGAGTGTGATATATGGGAAATGGGTTAGATACAATATCTACGATTGATTATTATATGGGAAATGATGGTGGTGCTTTCCCGGACGGAAGAGGTTAACTTAAAGACAAAGAAGCTTAAATCAACAACGCCAGTGAGATGAATGGATGCCGAACTCTGCACTCAGAAATGTTCTTCCTTTAACACCTATTCAGGTGCTTGTTATCATGAAGTGCGTAGCATATCATCCATTAAGTAAAATGTAGTAGTCTATTACTGCTATAAACAGTTTCTTTACCACAACCGCCGAAACAAGTAAACGGTTACCCCTAAGCCACAAAAGAAGATCCCTCCACAAAGGGCTCTCAATCACATAACCTGTCGCAATCTCTGCCTACACTGCTGCGTACCACACTTGCATCTAACATTTTCCATATAGCCAGACCCATAATCCACCGTGATCTCCTCAAACGCAGCAATATCCCTAGTCGCCCGAACCATCATACCCGTATGTTTCCCAACCGTGATTTTAACAAAATTCGTCGAAGGCTCACACGAATGGTTTATAAACCGCGTCCAATTCCCGAACTTCTTCGGGCTAATCAGGGCTTTCAGTTTATCCATCTCATCGTGGCCGTGGATGAGACTGTACTTGAAGTCGCAGTTGCTATCCTGCGGCTTAAGTTCCCCGAGAAATTGGCCCAGGACCTCGTCCTTCCTGAAACTCGTCAGGGCTCGAACGCCGGTCCCTTTACCCTTATATTCGCGGAGTTCGACGAGGGGGTGGGCTTGGATTGTGCAATTGCAGGGCTCCGGGGAGTGGCAGAGACGGCAGGGGCCGTCTTGCGGTTTGCGGAGGGTTGGGTCCCTCGTAACACCCCTGGGCCAGTACTCGCGGTCGAAGATATTTTCGGTGATGTTCTCCTGGTATTCTCCCTCGTACTTCAATGGTTCTACCGTCCTCCCATCCAATTTTATGACCCAGTGGTGGGGATGGTCCCTGACGTCCTTCCTCTCCGGGTGGCGCTCAATGGGGTCATTGATTATGCCTCTCTCGAGTAGAAGTGCTTCTGCTCCCAAGCCACGCATGTCCGCGAATAGATTGAGACCAGCCGCGTTTTGAGCAATGCCCTTCTTCAACTCGCTCCATTCCTCAAAAGATAATGTATAAAACGCCCGCCGGAACGTTTCGGAGAACGCACAAATCGCCAAAGTGAGCCACCCAAACTCATTCGCGAAGTAGCTGAGTCGCCAAACTTCCTTCGGATTACGGTGGGGGGGAATATCGGATAGTAGGTGTCGGTTCTCAGCGTGCGAGAGCGCGATGTTGATGAATTCACTGGCGTGAATGAAATCAACTCCATATGCCATCGACGATTCCGCTGTGCGCTGGGATTTTGCAATGCAAGTGAGATTGAGATCGAAGAATATGCCTGAGAGCCTAAGGGTGTTGTAGTCGCGGGGCACTAGGTATCGGCCCGGTATCTTTCTTCTGCGGGCTCGTCCCCGTCGACGCTCCTCTCGAGGTTGGGGGGTTGGTGAATCTTGGGGTAGCGTTCGGGTGGGTTTCCTCGTGTTGACCTTTCTGACGCCAGGGCTTTTGGAGGATAGAGCATCTCGCGCTCGGGTAGAGAGCTGGTTTGCTCCCGTCAAGGGGCTGGTACCGTGCGGTGCTTTCATCTTGGTTTATTGGTATAAATTTTTGATTTGAGAAGCTGATTTGGGTTGTGGATGTATCCGTGTATCTGTGATGTCGTGTCTTTCCGGATACTAGACATGATGTCGGACTTTATACCCTCCTGAACCCTGTGGGCTTCAGGAGGCTTTGGCGATTGTGTACAATGGAAGGGTACACAAGGCCTTGTCACCATTGTCAATGATAGTGTATGAGACAAAGGAAGAAGAGCGAATTGCATTGTCTTCTTGAAAATGAAATCAAAGAAGGATCAAAGATGCAATGCTCCAAGAAATCTTTGTCCTCTGCAAGCCTTTTTATGTCAAGAGAAGAACAAGGAAACCAGTTTGTTGAGACATGCTCACATTAGAGACAAATTGCCATTGTTGAATGTGAAACAAATGCCCGAATGGACAAGAAAAATGTTTGCATTTCAAGATATTGATAAGTGAAAGTAACCTTTTAAAGCATCAAGAGGGTCAGGTCTCATCCTTCCTTCTCTAGAGAACAAAGAAAGTGAAGGAGTGGAAGAGACAGTGGTGTAATGTGAGTGTCTTATCTCAAAAACTTGTCTTGGACCATTTTGGAGGGTTTTTGTCGTAGAAGTTTGTCCATAGTCACGGGTCTCAACCTTCAGGTGTAAGAGTAAAAGCAGAGGTGTCCAACTTCTTATTAGCGGACAATCCAATCTATACACCCACTACTTACAATATTGTTGTCTCGGGAGGCCCCAGATAACTAGGCCTCACCTCCTCAGACGTATAAAGCACAACCTTCTCAAGATACACCTCCGGCGAATTAGCTGAATAGCGCAAAACATGCTCGCCGGAAGTAACATTCCCAAACGTCGCAGCTACCTCCCATACACCATTTACCACCGCATCTTCCCAAGTTGAAGGCAAATCTCCAACCGTTTCGGGCTGCTCGACTAGTCGTTCGAATTTTGGTTCTGTGTCGTCGAGGGTGGCGGAATAGGATAGGTTTAGGGCTGGGTCTGTGTCGAGAGCCATGTTGAAGTATAAGGTGGCGTTTAACGGAGCGGTCTTGAAGAGGTAGAATTTGTATTCCACGTAGGAAGACATGCAGTCTTCTGGGGATTCGTGGGCGTCTTTGAATGGACGGAGGGCTAGGGAGCCGGAAGTGCTTCGAGTTCCGAGGTAAGGAATCCGAGTTAGGGATACGTCACCTGAGAAGGAGGAATCTTGGAAATGGGGCCCTTCCATAGACATTATCCCGTCTGTTTCCGGGTACCCCTTGAAGCCGGACGGGGCGCGTATATTTCGAACAGGGACACTGAAGATCTCGTAGTCGCCGTTTGTGGAGTTGACCTCGACGGACGCTATGTCATCGAATCCTTCTGGGACGGCGTCCCAATTCACGGATATGCTCAAACGCTGGTCTGGAACATCTTCAGAAAGAGTACCCTTGGATGGTGACACTGATATCCAGTCATATTCCGGCTTGACAGACCATGGCTTCGGTACTCGGTAGTCTCCACGCATGTACAAATCAACCCAGCGGCTCTTGGGGCTGTAGGGATCAAGCAATGGCACTGTAGGCCGGAAGTCGTCCTCCATAGGCTTCGAAGCATCACACGACTCACACCACAACCCTGGGTTTGGAGGAATAGTCCCTTCAGCGACGACTCCAACATCTCCAAGAGCTGGGACCGTGTTTTGACGGAGCTGGACATAGGACAACCCAGAAATCATGTCTCGTGCGGGAGGGACCCAGGAGTCTGTCCATCCGTATCTCGCCTGCCGCATTATATTCTTCCACTTTCCCCCGAGTAAGGAGTCGTATCCTTCCGTGAGGTCGAAGTCCTCGTCAAAATGCACAAGAGCTGTAGAGGCTAGTTCGTTTGCTGAGTTTCTGCGTTCAAGTGCATAGAGGTCGTTTCGTCCAAGGCTCAGTTGTAATTCGTAGAATACGCTTCCAGATTTCACGGGGTAGTAGACTAGCTGGTAGAACGCGGGCTTATACTCCTCCGGCATGCCATCATATAAGGTCTGTGCCTTGTCCGTAATATCCCTCCATCTCTTCATGATATTTTCGGCTTCAAGATAGTTGACGTACGAGTATGTCGACGGCTCAACATTTTCATACCTTTGAAGGGCAAGAAGGAGATTTAATTCCATCAGAATATCAGCAATCTCTTCCGCATCCTCTCCTCCAAATTCCCTACTAGCGTAAGCCAGTAGGTATTCTGGGATTGTTGAGAAGTCGATTTTCGAGTTATCCCATGCCAGATCCATGGCAAACCCAAATGGAAGCTCCATCGGCTTTATATCACCAACGTTGATGACCCACATTTGGTCAGCACCTCTGAGGTAGGCGTGGGACAAATCCTTTAGAACTTTGGCCTGTAATACCAGGGGTTAGTTCGTCGGTAATGACTATAGAGGTAAGGCAAGGTGGTGCACTCACGAGTCCGTTTGTGTTCGTCCATTTGTATGATCTCGGCACCCCAACGTATTCCAGATGAAAATATACCTAAAGTCCCAAAAACGCATCAGCAGCCATATGATAACACGTTAATGCATGAGAGTTAGCGACTTACACCAAACCCACCAGGCCTGCCTAGCTCGCCCGCGGATGGCAAGCGCTGGACATTACCGTAGTTGTCGTCTGGGAGCAGAAGAGTTACGTCCTCCGGAGGGTCAAGTCCAGCAGCGTAGTATGTAGCCACTTCTTTATATATGGCCCACACTTGATTAGGAGCCGTCTCACTACCGTATACATCTTCGAAGATGCCTCTTTGCGTTTTGAAGACGTCCTTAAGAAGAGCAATCGGATCGTCTACTTCGAGCCCAGAATCGCCAGCACCTCTCATCCCTAGAGTGAAATAGGATTCAAGGTCTCCTGCCCTTTCTGCACCCTCCCTCATGAATTTCGTAACGTTCTCCTTGTTTGATTCCCAATCGTACTCTCCGAGGCCGGATATCGTCCATTCGTTGGTCGCGCGTTGCATCGGCTCATGATGCGATGTTGAAACGACGATTCCGTACTCGTCGGCAGTTTTATGGTTTAAGGGGTCGTCGAGGAAAAACATGCTGCCTGGCTGTGGCCAACCTGCCCACATCGCAGGCCAGATGTAGTTGGCTTTCAGCCGAAGCAGGAGATCATAGACATGCCTATAGAACTCAACATCGAATTTGGCCGTGGTGACATTGTTTCTCGCCGCCCACCAGCTCTGTAGCGCGGGTGCCTCGTCGTTGATGAACAGACCGCGATATTTCACCGACGGCGGGCCCTGGGTGGTTGTCTTGGAAAGAGCATAGATTTCGTCGTGCTTCTTGGTTGGCACATCGGCCCACCAGTGATACCTACAATAATGGTAAACGGGAAAGGACTTCTAAATGAAATTGGAGCCTATACTTACGGTGACTGCCCGGCCTGCTCTGACAGAGTGTAAACACCAAAGATCGTTCCTCTCTTGTCACTACCTGCAATTACAAGTGCTTCATCCACTCCAGGTAGCGGGTTTCGCACAACAGAGGTCAGGAACGTCTCCCACTTCCCTTCAATGTCGGAAACATCAATTTGCTCGGTATCGACGAGGTCTTGAATGACCGAAGAATTCGTGATAGAACCAACAATAACAGCGCTCGTACTGCCATTTTTTGAGGCTGTGCCATAGTTCACGATATCAGTCTCGTGCCCAAGTATTGCATTGAAATCAGACGCAAGACTATCCACCGCGATCTGTACACCGGCGAAATCATTGGTATCAATGATTATGGAGGCCTGTGACAGTGCCACGGATCCATTTCCCTGGTTGAATCCAACAAAGGATTCCTCTAACAATGCGCTGCAGGCATTGATTAGGAGCGAGGTGAACAACCAGAACAGCAGTGGAGAAGACATGGCTGGAGAAAGATGCTGTCTTCAAGTCCGACGCGTGGTGAATATCGAGCTATCAACGGTAGGAATTAATGGGCCTTTTATTACGGCCATTGATCGCCCACCCCGTCCACTATTCCTAGCCATTGTATGTAACTTAATATCCTGAGTTGAAGTTCGCCAGGGATTCTCCAGGGGATTGCGAGGTACCCAGTATCGCGAGGGGTCCCCAAGCTCCTTTACGAGCCGAAGATGCGCCCTGGGCGGGCGGGTTCGGTGGCATACTGACCCGAGGACAAAGCTTCCCCACCAGAAGGTTTCCTGGCGTTCATTGATAATAATGCTGGAATGAACAGCAATTCCTCCGGTGATCAAGGCGCAGAAAATGTCGATAGGGTTGCAACGGGGATTCCGGGCGATCAAAGGAGATGAGATTTTCCGTTCTTTTCATGAATCATGATGTTTAATTTTCGGTGTTGAGATGAAGACGGCAATTGAAAAAACGGACGATCTTCCCCCGCGATTGCTTCTGGCCCCCCGGGCCTCACAGACCCCGCAACAAACGATAAGTCCCTACCCCGGAGTACTGGGGGGAGTGTTCTGATGATAATCCCGGCCTCACTTGTTTCTCCTATAACGTGCTTATTCGAGTGTACCGCGCCCAGCGGCCTTGCTTGTACGAGGATCAACATATATATGAATCAACATAGAAAAGGAGTACTAGCCATAGGAGAACTTTCTGTTCCTAGTATGAGTGCGTAGTATGTATATACACAAGTAGGCTTTTTCTTCCCAGTCAATTTATTCTCTCACAAACTCTATAAATATTGGAGATTATTTACGAAACCCCGTCTACTGTACATTCTTCTATAGCGGTTACCATTACTTGAAGCTGATCGCATAACGCTCTCTTCCAGGGGACGGTGGTTCGGCTAAAGGCGACACTTCTCGACGTCGAGTAGACTTATTTACCAATCATTGAGAGGGGCTCGGTCAGAGTTCCGACGTAAGTTGGGCTGAGTGCGATCGAAAGCAAGGCCGATCCCCCGAACTCAAGGTCAGGCATGACCAACTCCCGTTCAAGGCGGCACAGGCATGAAAACATGCCGATCACGATCTCCCAGCCTGAAAAAACGAGCTCGGGATTTGAAGCAATCCTATTCATGAAGGAGGCACCGGGCACGATGCCCAATCGCCAGATAACATGAGCGTAGAAATAGCTAATAATGGAGATCGGTTCGGCGCTGAAGAGAAAGGTTAGCGCATCATGCTCCAGAGACAGCCTGCTGAGACACAACAGTGGCAATAAGATGCTGTGCCTGAGAGTACTTGGCATCTGTGAGTAGTGGGGCTTCATTGATCGCAACAAGGAGCTCTGACAGATACTGGCGCCTTTGACAGCAGAAACGGCGGAGGAGAATGCTGAACCAATGACGCCCACTCTCTTCGTGCCATCCAGAGAAAGTTCAGAGGCTAACGAGGATGGTCGCCTGAGATAGTCTGTGCACAGCGCTCTCCCTGGCGGCTGAGTCGGGCGGGTCTGCTGATTTGTCACGAGTGATCGAGTCGATATCAGGATATCCAAGGTGCCCAATTTAGAAACCACTCGGCGACTCGCCCAGTCGTGATTCGGGGGTTTGAAACAGTTTAAGTGAGAGAAAGTAAGTGGTAATTTGGGAGTGAATAGAAACAAAAGGAATGAATAGGACAGCCACTAGCTACAGGGATGGCAGCGGCAATGCATTGGCCAACATTAACCCTCCTCGCATACGGCATGAACGACCGCCGCGCTTAGAAACCAACCATAGTTGGTGATCTGCTAACAAGGTAACCCAATCGACAATGCATGAAACAACATGAACGCCTCTCGCATAAGGCATGGTTGATCACCGTTCAAGTAAGTTGGCCATGATTCGTTATCTCCTGGAATATCGAGTGGAGTTGAGAATCGGTCATGCATTGAGAAACATGAGCCCTCCTTGCCGCGCCTAGAAACGAGCCATGATTCGTGGTCTATTGGAATACCTCATTATGCTCCTTCCTCACTGCCCTTCACTGCTTCTCAGTGCCTCCACCGACGCCGCCCAAGGCAGGAACTGAGCAACTAGTAAACCTACTGCCTATCTAGATATGAGAAACATAAATAGATGCCATCCATCCGTCGAAATATGATAGGAAACAAAAAGCATCTTCTCATTATCCATCAAAGAAAACCAAAAGCACACGGATTTACATTTGCCGTGAGTTTTCCCCCTTCCTGATAAGATGCCATACGGGTATTCAAATTAACATTCAGTTTGTTATAGTCCCATCAAGTCATCGCCCCCGCCGACTTAAGCAACCCGCACCCGACCCTTCCAACATCATGTCTTACCAACTTTCCGTGACCATTTGCGGCCCGGGTACCCCCGAACCCGCCCACTGGGCATTCATAATCCATCAGCCGCCCCAGAAGAAAGGCGAGATTGTTCATGTTATAGTGCTTGACGAGACAAACAACATATTCCAATTCGAGGCTCGCGGCGGACATACTTTGACGTCACGGCAGGCTGTGGGCATGTGCAAGCTCAAAACGCTCAGCAGTGCAGAGCGCTCCAGAGTGGTTTCGGTGTTGACAAATGAGGTGCCGGCACCAAGGGGTGGGACAAAGAATTGCCAGGATTGGTTGATAGATGGGTTGGTGGCGCTTGAAGTGGAAGAACTGGTCCCCGACGGAACGACAGCGGCTTGGGCACCAAGGGTTGGAAAGCTAACAGACGAGATCGAGGAGGAGCTTGGTGGGGATTGGATTCCATTAAAACCCCAAAAAGCATAGATGGAAGTTATAACGGAGCATACCGCATCATTGACCGGTCAACATCCTCCCACAATTCATATTTTTTCGGGAGAATAGGAATAAAAGAGTGGATTTTTTCGATCCAAAATTTATCCAAGGTCCTCTTAGCTTCAAATAATTCCCTCTCTGGGGGGCTGTATCCAGCCGCACCCCAGTCTATTATCCCGCTAACCAGCCCGTCCTTGACAATGATATTTCCTGGGTGTAAGTCCCCATGAGTCAGAACCCCCGGGCGTGTGGAACCGTCATCTGGGAAGGATAAAATCCTCTCCTTAAGGGCTTGCTCTTTTTCGCCCCAAACCCCAGCTGGCCTTGAAGAACGAAGGGCATCGATGACACCAAGTTTGTAGTCCTCGAACGAATTGAAAGGCCCATATTGCTTCCTAGACTTGTAATCCCTAGGATGTTGGAAGAGAATATCCTGGCATGGCCCGTAACCCACTGAGCCTATGAAAGAGCTATCCAATTTGCGCCACTCTAGAACATAGGATTTGAGCTGGCTGAAAATCACTTGGAGTTCTTCGGGAGACATGCTGTCCAGATAAGAATAGAGAGTTTCGCCCTCGACTTTGCTCATGAGAATGAAGCCTATCTCCCCAATGGTGTACGCGCTCAAGACTCTAGGGACTGGTACTTTTGTTTTCGCAGCAACAAGGATCAATGCTTCCGCTTCACCCATTTTCACATCCCAGCCAACTTTCAGGACTGCTGTTTCTGATATTTGCAGTATCTTACTGTGGCTTTCACAATCCGGAGTCATATCTATTGCTGAGTTGAGTTCATCGATCGAAAGCTTGAGTCTGTCTTGTTCACGCAGAGAAGTCGTGAACACAGCTGGCTGGGCAATTATCCCAGCCAGATATCCGACAAGGGTTCCATCGGGGTTCTAGAGTTTCTCTTGTTAGATAGTTGACTTCACGAAAGGAACCCCACTCCCACTACCAACCTGATCAAAATAGTTTAAGATACTCTCTGGAGGATACCCCATCGCTGCGATGATGTGGAGTGTAGGAGAGTGGCCTCCGAGGCACTCTTACAATCAGACTTCGACTTTATTCCAATAATGGATGCTTTTTTGTTCGTTGACCTGTTCCTGAATAAATTTGCGGGGTACTAGGAAAATCCAATGGTGAGCAAACAAAGCAAACACGTCCTTTCCCCCACCAGCCGGAACTCCGTATCTAGAAACAGACTGTAATTCCGGCTCTTCATCGGCCTCGTTGGACCCGCCGCTGCAATGTCATAGCGGCGGATCTTACTGTTTTTGCTTGCTTTCTATGTATATAAAGAACATCTTTTTCTTAGTTCTAGAGAATCAATCAATTCTTTCTTCACGAATCTCTCAAGTTCTTGCTGATTCATCAATCACATGACTAGTCTTGGCATATAGTCCAACATCATTGGACTTAGGTGAACTGTTATTTTTTACTGCAAAGAAACCAGAATCAACAAGAGTCAAGCTGGCATTGACATAGTTTATATAGATCCTTTCCACGCTGCGATAGCGAACTACAATAAGCATGGTCTTGCTTTAAATAGTTACGTATATATTCTTATATCCTGCGGCTTACAAGCTCTGTGATAGTGGGTCGTGACAAAAATACTAGTTGCTGACACTATTTACGTCAAGACGGTAAGCGGCCGAGAGCGGCCAGGCTTCATTGTTTCGCAGAGCTCGAATTCTCAGCGTGCATATCTGGAAGTAGAGATACGCGAGGCCAAGTCCACCCGCATTGGAAGGCTCTGGTGCGGGTTCAGCGAATCATAGGGATATGAGATATGTCCCTCGACCACTGGCTTCCGAGTGAAGAAAACGAGCATATCCCGAGTAGCAGCTCGTTCAGGGTCAATTGCGTGAACAGGAGACAAGCTGTGTTTTCTCTCATTGTCGGCGAAGAGCAATGTATCCAGGAAATTTCTGTGCTGATGACTTCCTAGAGTGTGTTCAGGACTGACTTCGTTCCAACGAAGTGCATTCTTAGTGCTCATATCGTGCACAAATGTCACTGCACTGTCCTCGGTCATATTCTCGCTGCCCAGAAAGGTTGTCATGGTGAAGTCGACTCCATCGGTATGCACGCCCTCCAGTGCAGGCTCGCCGAGGAGGTCCTTATTGGTTACGGTGCGTACATTGAACAGCGTGCACACAAAGTTCTCCATATCGTAGTTAAACTTGGGACGTTGCTTGGTGGGAACGCCATGGAAGACGAGCGCCTTGAATACAAACAGGGCTTGCAGAGTCGAGTTACCCTGCAGATCCTCGTCGACTTCTTGAAACCGTCTGACTTGGCCGGAGTCGTGTCGGACAAAGTCTTCTTCTACCGACAAGGCGAAGGGTTGGAACTCGAGGCGGCGAACCTGAGACTGGTCGAAATCGAAGCAGAATCGCCCATTCTTACTCTTCCGAAATGGGAGAGTTGGGTCGTCGTGCAAAGAGTCGCTCACGGATCTCATCTTCTCCAAGTCCTCATCCGTGGCTCCAAGGACTTTGAGGATAGGGATCATTCGGCTGCTTTCGACAAAAATAAGACGTTCCTTGATGAACTGTTCACGAAGTTGAATGAGATCAGCAATGGCTGCCCGTGTCTCAGCACTGATCCTGCTGGCCGGTTCGATTGCCATATTGAGTTGAGTTGACTGGAGAAGTATAGAGTAGAGGAAAGACTTGTTCGGGCGCTTTCAGGGAGGGTATCGGAGAGAAGAGAATGAATTGATTGATGAGACGTATCTCTCTTGAGGCTATCAAAGCCTCATTTAATACTTCACTTTCCGTCTCCCCTCATCCCGTTCTCCGATCACGGTCCAACTCACACTCAGCCCTCTGCGCGAGAAAGAGGCCATACGAACCATCGTGCGGAGATTGATACTGTCAGCTCCGACTCAGCCTGGGCATGTAAGCGCTGAGAAGATACTTTAGGATTGTCGCTGATCCCATTACGTGAAGCGTCCTGCCCTCACAGCTCTGCCGACATTTCTTTCTTACGACCTACTTAGGCATGTCCTGCCAGCCATTTAGCCTCGTATGTTAATGAAGAAACAAAGGAAGGGCAAGGCGAGTCCAGGGGGTCGCCGAACAAAAATCAGGCGATGGCATGATGCTCTGGTATCGACCCCGACTATGAATATTACGTTGGATTAAGAATGCATCCGGCGCGCGGCCCCCTGCTAGCATGGTAGCAGGGGAAGCAAGGCGTAAGATAAATAGGCCCCTGCGACTGGCACCTCATTTAATGGAAGCTCATACCGAGGGGCGCCCGAATCGTGGGATCGTAGAAAGCACGATAACCCGGGTTGGAGACGGCATACCCCGAAATGCTAACCACGAAGTTGAGAGGCGGGTGATTGAGGTTTGCGAAGCAAGCTGGATACACGATTCCACCATCGGCTTCTAATCGGGTAAACCTATCCTTTCGATTTTATTCAAGAATTCGAAGCGATTTCTCTTTTTCCTCGCGATCGGGAGAGAAAGGATTGCGTATTTTCAAATGGCTATCGTGAGTGCCCCCTTTCTATTCGGAATTTTAAGGTTGGTGTAGATAGGGGCGTATGATCTGACGACGATGTCAGGTGGGGGATGGCTAGGGCCCGGAGAGATTGTGCTACCGCTGGCGGGGTCGAGGATTATGCATGATTATGATACGAGTTATGCGGGGCCGTATGGGGGGGGTACGGGGACGGTGAGTTTTCGGGGAGTCAGGGCCATAAAGCTGTAGGCGATCTCGTGTTGGATTGCGTGTATGTAGTACCTACCCTCTAACCAACTTCCCGACAGCCGGGCGATCAGATACGGGGCTGCTTCCCGGAAGTTGAAGAGGAGGAGATGTTTGAATAATAAGAAATATACCCCTGCTGAAGGGATTAGCTTGGCCCCGTACCAAGTTTCCTATACAAGAGAAAAGTGAAATATATCAAAAATAGCAATCTGCCTTCGGATGTTTATGCTGTTCGATACATAAAAACCAACCTTGCAACGCTGACGCCCTCAAGTAAGATGTGGGGGATGGAATAGATATCGGAGATGATATGCCAAGGGCACAAGTGACTTTTATTTGTAAAAAAACCAATACATCAAGGGAATTCGTAAGAGGATGTGAAAAAACGGCTCGTGAGTATGGAGAGGATTTGGTGGTACAACGTAGAGTAAATGGGAGAGAGGAAAAATGATGATCTTCGCGAGGCCGTAAAGGAGTTTCGTTAATTGTACATAGATGGTGTTACATGTCGAAGTCGTCGAAGGCTAGGCCGACTGTCCTCTCGGATTCCGGTTTCCAGGTCCCTGATCAGATTAACGGATGTTAGAAAGCTTTTTCGAACAGTGCTATTGGGGTAATAGAACGAACCTTCAAATTCATGTTTGACGAAAGCCATGGGATGGTCTATATCCTCCGAACCCATCTGGTATACACCCGGACTGAACCCCGTAATCGGAAGAACAACCACATCGCCCATTTTTTTCTGGGCCGTGATACCAGTGAAATCCTGAGCGGATATGTTCCTCCTACTATCCCCCTGACCGAGGTCGAAGTAATCGGGGTTATTAAAATACCCGAATACAGCGTCCGTCCAAGTTCCTGGCCCTGTAAACTCGACGATGGTCTTATCCATCTTCGATTCCGTGAGGATCCCAGCACGCTTCATCCGAAGGGTGTCCTCTGTAATTGTAGCAACAACATCCCGGAGCACCGGGTGGCCACGTTTAGCCTGGATTGTCCACTGGCAAAGTTGTAGACGCCTTGAGTACCAATCTTTCCAGTCCGGACGGTCTGCATCGGCTTCTATACCGACAACCAGACCAACGCTTGAACGATCAATGCTGGACGGTAGCCAGTTTAAAGCAGGCTGAAGAGCAATTGTGTCTATATCAGAGTATATACCTCCTCGCGCAAGGAGGATGAGGTATCTGAAGAAATCTGCCTTCAACACCGGTAATGGAAGGGAATTATAAGCTTCCTGCACTTCCGGGACGGAAGCGTAAAGGTATCTTATCAGAAACTTCGCGGTCTCATCGGTGAGAACCTCGTGAACGAAGCCCGGGTGTAAATTCGTCCAGCTCGCCTCAAACGGCCTCAGGTCATCATCGAACTTGCTCGACGACGGAGCATATTTCCAAGTCTGCCAGATATAAGCCGGGAATTTCGCCCCAAGATCGTATGGGAATTGGTAACGTAGTTTTTCTCGCAGAGGTAGGCGCGACAAGTCTTCTAAGGGTTGCTGCTTAGGAGGAGGTTTTCCAGACTGCGAGTCTAGAACGGTTTCGCCGGAACTTGGTTCATTGTGTGCGCCTGGGCCCGTCGACGCGGATATTGGTGACTTCGGGTTGGAGGAATGTGAGGAACGTAGGATGATGAACAAGGTGAGGAACAGCGCAGCCGCAATTAACGACCTCCGGAAGGATATCATCTCGAGATACCTCCACAGTCTCTAAGGTGAGACAAAGCTGCTTTGAGGTGCTAAAATCCCGCAATGCTTGCGATACTTCAGCTGTATATACCCTCCTCCGTCAGTCGCATGCGCAAATGAAATTGCACAGGATTATGTCCCCCAAGAATCAGAAATCCCTCTTCAACGGCACAATTGGAGAGCCCATGTGGCGATTCGGGATGCAGGTTATCCGATTCAAACTATGCGAGCAAACGAAACGGGGAGATGCGAAACGAAGGAGCTGCCGATCTCATGCGAAACTCTTTAGGGTCTGCCGATGTGTGTAACGGGGAAGATGGGATGAAGGAGCTCGCTCGATTTCAGGTCTGCAAGTGGTGAAACCCTTAAGGTCGGTAGGCGGCAGTCATGGGAATGAAAGTTTCTGAACCGAAGACACGAGGATGTTGGAGGATGGTGTTTGATAATCTCCTCGTATCTGGGGTCGGCGGGCGATACGAAGCAAGGAGACGTTAAAACTTTATGGTACACTGTAAAAGAGGAATCATTGAAGAGGGAAGATTAAAGAGTTCATGCGACTACCCTTTCGTCGGTTCTTTTAAAGTATATAAAGTCTTCGTTCATCTACAAGTCAATCTATCCCTGTGTCAAATTTCTCCTTACGGCTTCTCCGTCTGCAGATTTCCTGCACCGATAATCCCTGCCAATCAATTGACGTCGGGATCAACTTCATGTCAAGCTCCCATCTTTTATTCAATGATGAGAAGGGACCACACTGTGACACGGTGACACGGTCACAGCGCCTATGAAAGCTATTCTGTTTCGGCCTCCCTCCGCTAACCGCTGTTTGAGAGTTTATATTGCCAGTGACTTCACTGTGTCGTCAATAATCCGAATCACAACCGGTGTTAAGAACCGGGCCAGACAACGGAGAGCCGAGTAGACGACCTCTGCTAGTGGGATCTCTTCATCCTCTTCTAGCCGACCAATTGAGATCCCCCGTACCCAAATTGATCGCGGCTACTGATGCTATATCAGACCCTTGATTCCAGCCCAGCCCTGCACTCGAAGCAAGGGAGAAACAATGGCATCACGTGCTTGAATGGTTGGATTGCTCCATTCAAAATCGTGATCGTGGCCCAGAATTGCCCAAACGACAGGTTAAAATCTTGACTGATGGTGGCCTTTAATGGCCCTCCAGGACGATATATATTGATGGCAGCTCTTTAAATATATATGCCGGCGATCACGCTCAATCTTTTACCTACTTTTTTGACGGGATACATGACACCTATCTCTCTCCAATTCATCTAATCTACGCTTTGTGAAACTCGGGAGTGGGAATAGAACTGGCTTTTAAAGGTTAATAATACCCTTTCGGTACGAAATGTAACTTGAGTCGAGGCTCGACCTATCCCATGGTTTGCCTCTCCCTTTCGAATTGGGTTTCGCATCGCCAAGCTGTTATTCGTCCGGTGTCATCCGTACGGGGAGACAATGTCAATGGACTGACGGATATATATACAGCCCAGCCCCAATAACTCCAACGTCTGACGTGTGCTCGTTTCGGGGGATACTTTGTTTGCTGGGGATTTGTTTGCTTCTTTGTGATGATCGAATCCATTACAAAGGTACCGGCACAATCTGTCCATGAAGAAACGAAAGACACAAAGGTAACCTCCCATCTGTCTCCGGAGTGGCTGCTTTTCCAGCTTCTCACGATACAATAATGGGACAGAATGGAGAAACTACGCCAGAAAACATCGCCGAACCGGAGAAGGATTCTCCGCCACAACGGAAAACCTGGAAGGTTTTGGTGATTGCGGCTGGGCTCTTTGCTTTCCTCTTCCTGATAACTGCGTTGCCGGCGATAATTCACAGAGACCGTGAGGTCAGCACACCTCTAGCTGGACTCGCTATCGACAAGAACTTCCCCGACCCGGGTATTGCGTACCTTAACAAAACTTGGTACGCCTTTGCGACAAATTCGATTGTGAACGGGCTAGCGGATGTGTTCCATGTTCCTGTTGCTACGTCACCGGATTTCCAGCACTGGAATGTCACTAGTACGGATGCCCTTCCCACTCTCGCGGAATGGGAAACCCCCGAGGACCACTGGGCCCCTGACGTGATTCAGAGGGTGAGCTTGTCTACCAACCCCCATCACCCAATTTCTCTTAAAAAAGTTGTTCTGCTTACACTCCATCTAGGATGATGGTAAATTCGTTCTGCATTATTCTGGGGAGGCAAGAGTATATCGTCGACATCACTGCATCGGTGTAGCTGTCTCCGTCAGTGACGACCCTCTTGGGCCGTATGTACCGGAGCCTGAGCCGTTAGCATGCCATCTTGAGGAGGGCGGCGCGATTGACTCAGCTGGGTTTGCTGACTCCGATGGCACGGCTTACGTACTGTACAAAGTCGACGGTAACAGCGTCGGGAACGGCGGAGACTGCAACAATGGGGTCGAGCCGATTCTTTCCACGCCGATCATGCTTCAGAAGCTGAAGAGCGATCATGTGACTAAAGATGGCGACCCGGTACAGATATTCGACCGTGACGACAGCGACGGACCCCTTGTTGAAGCCCCGTATCTCATCAAGAGTAAAGAAGATATATACTTCCTCTTCTTCTCGTCCCACTGCTTTACGTCGGTGCACTATAATGTGAATTACGCTACAGCCAAGTCGATTGAAGGGCCGTACGAAAGATCGGAGTACCCTCTTCTCCAGACTGGAAATTTCGGCCTTCTTTCCCCAGGCGGAGCCGTTTTATCAAGGGATGGGACCAAGATCGCGTTTCATGGGGACTGCAGCCCTGGAAGGTGCATGTATGCCGGAAATATAACCCTCAGTGGAACCCACGCAAGTGTTGATCTTGTCGAGGAAGGTAAGCTGTCAATGCTTTCAGAGCTATTCATTCCTGGATGGTATCTTAAGCTAACTCTTCCCATTCACAGGCTTTTTATAACTTGAAAGGAGTCATCGCTGACCTTCGTAAGGAAGGTAGCGATAGGGATTTATATACAGGATTATGTGGGGATTAGGTAATCCCGTGGAACCTCGTAGAACCTTATAGAACCCCTTTGCGGGTGCTAGGCGCATTACATGGTGGTTTGGGCCAAACTACTGCCTGCCTGCTGGTTAAGGCGGAAACTCCCTTATTAAAACGTTTCTATCTACATGTGGAACTTGGAAGACATTCTGCACGACTTATGCACTAGACCGCTGAGGCGTCACAGCAAGAAGGCCATCCTGGAAAGGTATTGCTAGATATACATCCTCAACGTCTTCTGGAGCTATATAATATAGTACTTAATACTCCGTACTTCTTTTTTATTTATATTATGTTTTTAGAATTAAGACTTTAATTTAAAACTAATAAATATTAATATAACTTATTAATATTATAATTTAAGACGCAGCTAAAAAGTATTATATATAACGTATTCGCCCGAAGCGAGTTATACATTTATATAACGTATTTATATTAAAACAAAGTCCTTCGCGTTGATAGCATTTTCATGGAGCAGGTCCAAGGCCTTACCATACATCCATCCATCGACATAGGCTTCCCCCACTACTGTATGTCCCTCTCGCGAGTGCCAAAGGATCATCGGAAGGGGACAACCAAGCGGAACACATACGACATCTCCAACTTCCGTCTCTTCTGGAGCGAGCCCAAACTCGCCGTTCGACGAAACAAAAAGGCGGCGGTCAAGAATATATTTCATCGAATCTTCCACCCACAGCCTCCAGACCCGTGCATGCTCTGTTGAGTGACTGAAGCGAGACCTCTTGAACTCTAAACAATCAGTCAGAAGCCGATGCAGACGCCCGTCTGAAAACATTATCTGCAGTTCTTCAGCCCAGGCGCCGAGCAATCCGCGCAAGAATTCCGTGTCCGTGACGCCGTCTCCAAAGTCTGCATACTCCTCAGCTCGGAACCGGTTCGCCAGGAGTGACCGCGCAATGCTTACTTCCTTTGCTGGCTCGTCGAGAGGGCTCTTGTCGAAGAGATGCTCGGACCAGTCCCGGAACGCGGTTGTTGCCCTCACCGCGTCGGCTCGATGTGACATGCCAGTCGCTTCTCCAATGGCGGCCACATGCGCGATCTGGATTCCTCTCACGGTCAGCGTTAACGTTGGATCATGAAATGAGACCTTCGATTCTGAAGGGCCTGATGCCGTAAATTGAAAGTGCGGCTCGAAGATGCTCAGGAGCCGAGCATGCCCAATGCGATGATAAGTCCAGTCAGGCACCCAACTTGGAGCCTGGAGGGGATTTTCTTTCCTTCTGGAGGCGGCAGACGCAAAAATTAGGATGTCTAGTTTCTGCGTTATTTGAACTTCGTACTTGAAGTACCTTGTGTACACTTGCGCTGTCGTGCAGTCGTAGTCGATATTGATGCCAGGTTCTTCCGAACTCCGAAGACCGATTAGTCCGTAGATTTTATCTCTGGGATCGGTGGAAAGCTTCGTGTAGTGGTAGCGAAGGGCGTCAAAAATTCGCAGATCAGATTGAGCGCGACTCATTCTGGAGTTCCAAATCGGACGAAGTCCTCGCCATCCAATCGTGACTCGCGTATCTGGATCTTCTGGGAAGAGCGCATTACATATGTAGACACCTTCAGATTTCATCTGGATGAAAGCCCTCTGCACAAACTCAAAAGCAGCTGCGGGGGCAGATTCTTGTCCACAAAACAAGACAATGTCTCCTCCGCACACAATCTCTTGCACAATCCAGATACGGTTCCAATAGGGGCGCTGAAATAGCTTACATAAGTCTGACAGTGTTTTCACGGCGGGCACAGCTTGAAATTGCTGCCGCAGCCAGTCTTCATCGCTCCGGTGATCGTACATCGACTTGACCCATCGCATCACATCGTCACTACCATCGCGACCGGGGCCTAGCCAGACCAAAACCGTTGATGCTTTTTCGTAAATGAATTTCATGAGGCTGACTTGGTGATTTCGCTCTGAGCGGCTCCCTTGATCGATGCAGATTGCGTCAATCCACCATAACGAAGTAGCTTCAGACTCTCTTCGGAGCGTTTCCAGAACGTCGTGTAGATTCTGTCGAACAACAAATAGTTTCCCATTCAAACGTATGCTGTATTTCCTGTCTGGAGAACCCCAAGTGTACGAAATAGCAGTATACTTCGGCGAATCTTTCAGTGACGCTTGGTAGATGCTGCAGCAAAGCTCGCCATCTCTTTCGGGGGATACCTGGACAAGGCGAAATTCAGAACGCGATGAGTCTAGAGGGCAGTAAATATTATCTTTTGCCCTATCGCAAGGAGATGCAACCTTGTAAAGTTGGGGGGAAGTTAAAAGTGAGGGGAGAACAGCCATTACCTTTTACTTGATAATAAACGTGTAAAAGATATCTATTTATTATAAACTTGCGGTACAGCACGGGTATTAGTAGGTAGATACCTATTATTAGATGAGTTCGATATACTCTTATTGAACGACTTACAAATAAACTTTTATGTTCGGGAATTATTAATCCTTGAGGATTGACCAATGAAAAATCATCTTCGAAGGATCTCGAACTCCGATATTATCAATTCAAGATCTCCGACAAGCGGAGTTCCTAGATGTCCCCCGAAAGGCTTTAAAGCAGAGCTTCTTACTCCTACTTCCACTTGGACTTCGTCTTCATATTAGACTCCTACCCCCACAAAATCTCCAACGATGAGCACCTTCCGTGGTGCGGTGGTTGCAGCCCGCTCCACTACACAGAGCTGGAGGACAACAGCTACTCCCGCGACTCTGCTGAACAGCAACTATTACAAATCCTCAAATTCGATCAGAAGGCGGGCTCAGCTCCCCTCTTCCTCCGCTATATCCCAGGCGTCGCGAAGGTCAATACACACAAACCCACCCCGCAAAGCCTCCCAACAAGCAACAGCCCGTACCCAAGAAGACTCCGCTCCCACCAAAGACTCTTCGAACCCAGCCCTATCCTTCCCCTGCCTCGACGCCCTAGAAGCCAAATCCGCCTCCCTATCCACAAAATCCCTCTCCTCCGGCCCCGAACCCTCCTACACAACGGGCCACCACGAAGTCTTTCAATCCCGCGAATCCCTCCTCCTAGACTGGGGCGGGGTCCTCCCCGAATTCGACGTCGCATACGAGACCTGGGGTAAACTCAACGCAGATAAAACCAACGCAATCCTCCTGCACACCGGTCTATCCGCCTCCAGCCACGCGCACAGCACAGAAGCAAACCCCAAACCAGGATGGTGGGAAAAGTTCATCGGACCGGGCGCCCCTCTAGACACAGATAAATACTTCGTGATATGCACGAACGTTATAGGAGGCTGCTTCGGGAGCACCGGTCCCTCATCCGTCGACCCCTCCGACGGCGAGCGCTACGCCACCCGCTTCCCAATCCTGACACTGGAAGATATGGTCCGCGCCCAATTCCGCCTCCTCGACTCCCTAGACATAACCAAACTCTACGCCTCCGTCGGCGCAAGTATGGGCGGGATGCAGAGTCTCGCTGCCGGCATCCTCTTCCCCGAACGAGTCGGCAAAATAGTCAGCATAAGCGGCTGCGCACGAAGTCACCCTTACAGCATCGCGATGCGCCACACCCAACGCCAAGTCCTCATGATGGACCCCAACTGGGCACGAGGGTTCTACTACAAATCCATCCCCCCACACTCCGGGATGAAACTCGCCCGCGAAATCGCAACAGTCACATACCGCAGCGGTCCCGAATGGGAGAAGCGATTCGGCCGCAAACGCGCGGACCCAAGCAAGCAGCCCGCCCTATGCCCTGATTTCCTTATCGAAACATACCTAGACCACGCAGGGGAGAAATTCTCACTAGACTACGACCCCAACAGCCTTCTCTACGTCTCTAAAGCAATGGACCTCTTCGACCTCGGCCACTCCCAACGAATGCAAACCTCCCAACGGCGCGCGGAAACAGCGGATAAAATCGCCCATGGTGGGAAGAGTATCGAAGGCAGCGATCCAGCATGCAGCTTAACCCTCCCCTCCAAACCCTACGAAGAACAACCCGGTTCTTCCACCGTCCCCATGGACCAAACCGTCGACGAAATAGACCCCTCCTCTGCACCACCTGCAGATCTAGTCTCTGGTCTCTCCCCGCTGAAGAATCACGAGATACTTGTCATGGGTGTTGCGAGTGATATCTTGTTCCCTGCGTGGCAGCAGAGGGAGATCGCGGAGACGTTGCGTGCCGCGGGAAGTCAGAGTGTGGAGCATGTTGAGCTTGGGGAGGATGTTTCGCTGTTTGGGCATGATACATTTTTGCTGGATATTAAGAATATTGGGGGTGGGGTGGGGAGGTTTCTTGGGTGAAAGTATTGAAGGAGATGGGACGGTGGAGTTTTGTAAATATGACGGGTGCTACCCTCAGCAAGGGTACGCCGTGAAAGGAGAAACGCGTGATGGTGTAAGTTGTTTAGGCGTTTATTGCATGTTCTCTCGAGTGATACACCAGTTCGAGAATATCTATTATCTTTTATTTCTTCACCCACGCCCCCCTGAGCCCTCCCTGGTCTTCTATCTGCAAATCGGGGAGAGTGTGCAGCCTCGGCCGCTAGCATATCAGAAGCCGCACAACACAATGAAACGAGTAAACAACAGAATAGAAACTTCCTCTAACAAACAAGAATGGGTAGGTATGATTCGAAAGCCCTCAGATTAGCTCTCAGGTTCTCATTGATTTCCATGTGAGTGATCAGACCGGGGAATGGCGAACCATATCCCGAGCTCCGTCAGCTTGCAGGATATCGTTCAACTTTGGCTTTTGACACAATGTCTCATCATTGGGCTTCGAATTTTTGCAGGGGAGGATGAGATGCTTGTCTCGGTCTGAGGCTTTGTTGGGAAGGGATAGAGTGATGGGGCCAAGGCGTGAAGGAAATTTCGGAGAGAGATATGCTATGTGGAAGAATTGGACTTGCAAACTGCGCTTCTTGTGAAGATAAAACAAAGAGATATATTATTCAGCTATCGGAAGCAAAATACTGTATATCAGTAGAGTAAGAAACAAATCTAATCAGGTGAAAAAAATAACTTTTCATGGGGGTATAAACGGATATAGACATGCATTTATATCCAGTCAACTCCATGCCAATCAGATTGAAAACTACAAATATAATCCTCGTCAATGGCGTGCTCGACGCAATCACCTTTGGTAGGTAGACATACGGAGCAATAGATGTACGTATACAACCGCCTCAGAGGGTTGAAAATTTCTGTCATCATGTTGGCATGTTAAGAGCGACGTGGTTTTGTGATTGGGTAGGTAGCCAAATGGCAAGGGTCGGGTGGATAAGGAGAAAGTTATGAAAGACCAAGTTTCATGATAGTAAATCCACTGCGATACGGAAGTGGGGGTAGTGTTAAAGGGCAACTGTAAATCGGCGACGCATCATAAAGCAAAGAAGCTGTCGTAGACAGCAAACCCGTGATTGTCAAACCCAGCATTATGGGGTACAAGACAAAGGGATTCAAAAACACAAAGCAGTATGAGGCATGTTATGCGGGGTGTAAGAACAATCTCCAGCTCGAACGATGATAGCCGCAGGTTATTCGAGGAACATAGGGAATCGACAAAGGGTATAAGACGGGGGTTGGGTGTAAGGGGGTTGGGTCCCCTGACTCTCAGATCTCTGTTCATTCTTTCGGTCATCGATACTTCTCCCTATACAGCCCCTTCCACTTCACACTCAAAATACGGGCGAGGGATGGATGCAGTACTGGACAGGATAATGTATCGTTCCGACTAGCTCGTTGTGAGATATTTTCGTCATTGAGTTTAGGGGACAGCTAAGTAATAGTTTCTGGTCACGATCGAGTTAGTACCAGATATAGGCGGAACGGTAGTGGAGAGAGGCTTCTTACTGTGATTCTGTAATGATAGGTTCTGGTTGTCTAACTCCCGCAAAGGAGCGACTGTTTTGAGGTTGCAAATTCGCCAAGCTCTTGGTCCCTGTAAAACCACAAGTCCAGCCAGCTACCCAGTGCGTACGGCGTCCACTGCAGTAGAAGAGAAAGGAGAAGATAATATAAGGAGAATCTATGTCTCTGGTGTCTGTATACCATAGTTCCAACCCAACTACCCAGTGCGTACGGCAGTTCCACTGCAGTAGAGGTCGAAAGTGTGTAATACATTGACGAGCTTTTTATTGGCACAGCAGCTCATACATACTACCCGGGCCTATCTCCCTGAGAAAAGCTCGCCAGGCAATCGACAGAGTCAAGATGGTGCTGAGTAGCCATAGCAGAGCTTGCGTCAAAATACTACCCGGGACTGTGCCGGGCCATCGACTCGATCAAGAAGGTGGCTAAGTGGCCATAGTAGAAAAAAGAGCTCCTGGGGAAGCGTTGATAGCTCACCCAGGCGGTGGCTGGTTTTGAATGGTGCAAGCTTGTCTTCGAAGAGGATCCGTCTAGCAGCATTCCAACTTCAAAAAGACAGCCATGGTAGGTAGTTGTCAGACGCGGCTTGGTAACTCGACGACCGTAGTGGTAACACTGGTGCCCGTTTGAGGGCAACGTACGCCCAAGGGATGGTAGGTGTGTTTGGTTGTCAGACGCGGCTTGGTATGTAGCTCGACGACTGTGATGGTAACACTGGTGCCCTTAAACGGGCAACGTACGCCCAAGGGATGTTGGTACTGACTTTGATCGTGACAATGATCTCACGATCAAAGTCGGGAACGAGCCAGGAATTTTGCCTGTTGTGGTCGTTGAGGAAGGAAAAGAAAGAGAACGTCAAACGCGAAGAATAAATAAAAGTTACGGAAGAATCTCGGGCCGAAACAAAAAGCAAAAGCTGTCGAATATGCACACGTGACCTACTCGTGGTGTTTGGTGATAGGAAGAAAATTATTGAGCTCTGGACTGGGAGAAGGAGACAGCTCTGTATATATGAATTATTTCCTTGACGATATTCAAAATGGCTGCTCTACACATTTGCGACGATGGACGGTCGTGCCTCTAAACCGAGGCCGCGATCCAAACGAAATGAAGACGATTATCGATACGACTACGACGACTACGATAAGGATTTTGAATATAAACAGCTAGGAGGGGTGGCAAGCCTGGGAGCTTTGGCAACAATGGCTTCTTGGATTGAGAAACAGGCTTCTTCGCACAAGGTGCAGCTGGCAGCTACAGCTCTGGTATCAGCAGCCGTTGTTGCGGGGGCGATCTTCGGTGTCCAGTCAACTAGACGGAAAGCCGCAGTTGAGGAACTCAAAGCTTCAATACCGAAAATAGATGACGAACATCGTTTACAGAAGGTACGGTTGCCATTAAGCTATCTACATGCGAATATTTAGGCGCGAGAACTGACTGGCGAAAGTGAAGCTCACGGAATATGGCACTGCGTCCCCACCGATAGCGCCAACCAGCAAAGAAGATGAGAGAAGTGCTGCACTAGCCCGCAGAGCGCAGATGGGCGATTACGATGATGGTATGCATTTTGCTATATTATGAGTGAGAGAAATTGGACGCTAATAAATGTTTTTTTAGAGTTGATTCTTGAGCAACTCGCGCGAAACCGAGTCTTCCTGACTGACGAGGGCTTAGAAAAGCTCCGATCCTCTTTTATAATCGTTGTGGGATGTGGTGGTGTTGGATCGCATGCTGCGGCGGCGCTTGCTCGGTCTGGAGTCTCCAAAATCAGGCTCATTGATTTTGACCAAGTGACACTGTCTTCATTGAATCGACATGCTGTTGCGACTTTGGCGGATGTGGGAACCCCAAAGGTTCATTGTATCCGAAAGAGATTGGAACAAATAGCACCTTGGGTGAGCTTCGACTGCCGAAACCAGTTGTTTGGCAAGGATGCGGCCGAGCCATTGTTGGCACCATGGAACTTGGAGGGGTCTCAGGGAAGCCAGAATCGCAAGCCCGACTACGTCCTCGATTGCATCGATAACATAACATCCAAGGTTGAACTCCTCCATTACTGCCATCTGAATAACCTACCAGTCATATCTTCCATGGGTGCAGGTTGCAAGTCGGACCCCACGCGCGTTCTCTTGGGCGATATCTCCACTAGCACCGATGACCCCCTGTCTAGAAGCACACGTCGCCGGCTGAAGATGCTCGGCGTCAACTCGGGCATCCCCGTTGTATTTTCTTCAGAAAAACCAGGCGAGGGAAAAGCGTCCTTGCTTCCACTCCCGGAAGAAGAATTTACAAAAGGCGAGGTTGGCGAACTAGGAGTCCTTCCCGATTTCCGCGTCCGTATACTCCCGGTGCTCGGGACCATGCCCGCAGTATTTGGATATACAGTTGCCAACCATGTCATATGCGAGATTTCAGGCTATCCAAATGAATATTGCCCAGGTGGGAAAACCCGAGAGAAGACGTGTGACGGTATTCTCGGAATTCTCCTAGCTATTGAAGAACGGTTGGTGAAGAATGTGGGTAAGAGGGATCCTCATGGACTCCGAGTTCCGGTGAGCAAAGAAGATATCGGATACCTTATAGACGAGGTATGGAGGGGAAAGAGTGCCATTAGTGGTTTTGCAACCAGGCTCGCCCTCGTACGATGGAAGCGACCAAAAAATGGGTTTGAGCCAGACGAGGATATGGAGAAGAACGGGCAAAAATTCGTCCCGCTGGATCTAGGGGACTTGGTCTTAATGACCAAGGATGAAGCATTGCGGCATGAAAGAGAGGTTCTGACGGCGGGGAAGGCTGTCGAAGACTTTTACGACGAGTCGGTCCTAAAAAGGGTTGATGCGCGAATGAAAGAAGAAAAATGGTTTAGCCAATATCGATAGAGGTAACGTCGGTGGCCGAGCAACAGATCCCCAGACTTACAAAATTTACTCCAGATGATAAATGATAGCAATGTCAACTAGTATCTTGTTTCCGCTATATTCGAGTTTGTTCAGGCTTGCACCATTGAGACACTGGATCCTGTGTTCCCGAAAAACTGCATCTAGAAGCGCTTTAAAGATCCATAGGGGAATCCATAGGTCTGGTTATTGGGAGAATCTGTGCTCCTGTCCCACAATAGAACCGATCTTCCGGTTTGTATCACCCTCCTGAGAGGATTTTCCCTAGCTGCCAGGGAGTAGACTTGACTATACACCTACGTAGAATCCATAGAATCCACCAGTAGGCGGGGACTTCATAAAGCCTGTTCTTCTCGAGATATTAGTCTAGATCCAAAAAGATTGAAAAATATCAATGAACCATGGGTCATAGTCTCTGGCGAGATGCAAAAGGAGAATCGATATAGCAGGGCGTAGAACCGTGGTACAAGACGAACTCTCACAACGATTGTTCCTGTTGTCCTACCAGAACTACAACATCAAAGGCACAAACATTTCAATCATGATTATCGTGACAAACGAATCTTGAAGAGCATCCCAGTTCAAGAACCGTTCTCGACAGGGATTGTGGCTCACCAAATCTGACAACGATGTGGAGATTAAAGAAGGCTGAGAAAGTCTGGGGAAAGCGAAAAAAAGTCAGAATGAACCAGTTTAGGGGTCAAAGTCCCAGCAAATGCCGGACGGTTCCCCCCAAGTGGCAGAAAGCGACTCTCATGCTGACAGGCACTAACGGAACCCCAGCCTTTTGTTGCAACGGTCAAGAATCATGTCTGATATCTCAGTCGTCAGACTGCACCCGAATATTCCGTAAAAAGCTGGATACGGGGGCCAGCACAGCCTCTTCCGTTGGACACAGCACGAAATCAGCAATAGTGCACACGACCATTCCGAATCCCCACCGTCTTACTCTCACGCTCACTCCTTCGTGTCTTTTTGGGAACTTCTCTCTTTTCAACTGTCATTCACTTCCTTCTTCTTCTTTCTTTCATTAAGAACTAACTCTATCTTTATTTGCGTGTGGCTTTTTTTCGAAACGATAATGATACGGTCCTTTTTTTGTTGACCGACATCACCACCTCCTCATCATCATATGCGCTCGAGAGTGGGCTGCCGAGCCGAATCTACCCCCTACGCTGCTTATTGTTTCTTTCGGGAGAACAGTAGAGAATCGCAACGGGGCAAAAGAGACGGATACACCTGGCAAATAATAGAAACTAATAATAATACGCCGCATTGAGAGGACTCGGGGGAAGATATTCTCAAATCCGCGCCATGGCGAGCGAGAAGACGTATCTCGAAGCCAACGTCCGGTACAGCGGGGACGGACTCAGCGACATCGATGAACAAGATAACAGCTACGGTCATGCCACACGCTCCTACCCCAGAACCATCGTACGCCCCATAGTCGATTACCTCCGAAACGAATGGAGAACGAGCGCCAAATATGGACTTCTCTCGAAATCGAAGTCGACGCCCTCCCAATACCCGAGGGGGGTGGAAATGCTTCTCTCCATCGTCACAGCCCCGAGGTTCCGCCGCTATATACTCGTATACTTTGTTATGCTGTCGATTTGCTGGTTTAGCTGGACGGGGATTGTAGCCCCGCGATTAAAGGAACACGGGGAACTGATGGAGTCGTTGGATATAAATACTATGGAGGCCGTGGGAGGGTGGTTCGGAACGAATGCGATTCCCAGATTTACCGATATGGTTCACATGAAGAGTCTTGATTCTTCAATAGTACCGGGAAGCCAGGCTCTGAGTGGTAGTGATCCAAACCGGAGGAGGGTGGTCATTGTTGGTGATGCCCATGGCCATACAGATGAGCGTAAGAGAGATATTCCTTCCCGCCTTTCTTCTTGACGTTTCCAGGACTGACAATACCATCGTTGGAATTAGTGCAACAACTCCTCGAAAATGTCTCGTTCGATTCCACAAAGGGTGACCACCTAATATTCACCGGCAACATGATATCTAACGATCTCAAGAGCCCGTCGATTATCGAACTAGCGCGACAACATCGCGCATCTTGCGTTCGAGGTGCCAACGAGGACCGCGTACTTCTAGTCCGCCGCCAAATGGCAACATCCAATACCGTACCCCTAGCTGGTCCAACAGAGAGACCGGGGGGTTCAGGAGATGTGGATCACATGGACCAAGAAAGTTTCTCGCAAGGCGATTATAAGGAACGCGCGTTGGCAGCTTTGTTGGCCGAGGATCAAATAAATTGGCTTGAATCTTGCCCGGTTATTCTAAGAATTGGACAAATCAAGGGGATGGGAGAAACTGTTGTAGTGCACAGTGGATTGGTCCCCGGCGTTGAGTTGGCGAGCCAAGATCCAGCGAGTGTTATGAATATGCGAACAATCGACTTAAAGTCCCATGTTCCAAGCGCGTCTGAGGAAGGCATGCCCTGGCAAAAAGTAAGTTTCAATCCCCTATACCCCATGAGGTGCTCTAATCTTGGTGTTATACCTTGATGTTTACCCAATTATCTTCCATGTCTGATCCTAACATCCTATCTAGCTCTTCAACAAATACCAATCAGTACTTCTCTCAACCCTCAAGAAGTCTTCAGCCGACATCTCCCCTCCCGAGTCCCGAACCACAACGGTTTTCTACGGCAATAGTCCGGACGGCTCCCTCAACCTCGGCAAATATACCAAAGGCCTCGACACCGGGTGCAGCCGAGGCGGGAAGCTATCCGCCATGGTCATCACCGATGGTGGCAAGCAAGAAACTGTGCAAGTCAACTGCAAAGCTTCCATATAACCACCCCCAGAGGTGAGAATTGGAAAGCCAAAAATAAGGGACTAGATTCCAAAATCTACCATTCCAACTATTCATGACTCTGTATTGGCATTATACCCACCCGACCCACCAGCATGCTTTTCCCCCTTCATTTTCTGTTCTTGGTGTTTTGTTACATTGATCATCACATCCTACATCTAGGGAATTCCCTCTTGGAGTATCATTTTCTGTACATTTTCCTCTTACGCTCCGAATCCGAAGCCATCCTGATTCTTATGTATTTATGTCGAGCACTATTGTCTATCACTTCTTTCCCTATCTTCGTGTCTCCTTACCTTATCTTCCCTCTTGCCTACGTACACACCCCTCCTCCGTCAAGCCCATCTCCGGAGCCCAGCATATCAATACTTTGGGTCCGAAATATTTGGATGACCCTTCCTGGTACTGGAACGGCAAAACACCTTGTAGACGAGTCTCCACTCTGTCTATGAGGACGAAGCTACGCTTTCCACCCTGTTATTGTACATAAGTGTCTAATTGGCTAATAATACAAAGGAAGAAATATTAATCCTAACCCCTTCCCACAGGTAACATGTGCACGAAAGCTTGTCATTCTCTAACCTACCAACAGTGGGTTTGAGCTTCGCTAAGGATAGACACTGGATATCCTAGGGCTATCGGCCATGGTCATAGCCACGATATCAAATAGGGAGTGGATATACAAACACTCCTATTATCCACGGGGATCGGGATATCCAGCACCCCAATTCACGCAATCCCTGTCCACGACCAAGGAACTATATAGAGATTTGTATCTTCTTCTCTTGCGGAGGGTGAATGGGACATCTCTTTCCCCATTCACGCATTTCCTGTTTATGGCAAAGCTATGAGCACGACATCTCTAATCCCATTCTCTTCCTGTGAATGGAATATCTAGTCCTCTCATTCGTGCATTCTCCATTCACAGTCAAAGGACTATAACGAAGACATTACTGCACCCCTTCCCTTTCAGTGAATGGGTATCTCGTGCCTTCACTCACTCGTTCCCTAGTCCCGGCCAAGGCTATAAATAATGTCTTCTATCTTCGTTTTCTTTCTTCCTTCTTACAACCTACTACCCCTAGCTCTCTTCCACATTACAGCTACATATTTCTCCCATCCTTCTTGTCCCTGGTCGATGAGACTTCGTACTATGGGGTATCTATTCGTCACTAAACTACTTCCTTTCTTCCCATCAAGTTCCTTGCTCGGCGTTGTATTCTTCATGTTACTATGAGTTACAACGCATGCACTCGCAGCCTCTCGCTGTTCACTCTCTTCACATGAAGCTCACTACTCCGCGGCATTCACTCATCGCGGATTAGATTCTCTATAATATGCGGCATAGAGTTTCTCTCTCTCTTTCTTCATCTTCTCATCTCACGAAACTCACTCTCTCACAACCTTCTTCATCAAAAACCCTTTCCCTTTCGTTCTTTCCTTCCTTCCTTCTCTTACATTCTATTCAAGGAAGCCTCGGACCTCTTCAACATTTCCAGTCTGACCTTCTACAGCAATCAACTTAGCTGACTGGCAACTGCAGCTCTCCTCGTGCTTGTCACTTGGCCTTCTTTGGCATTTGTTGCCCCGGTTAGCATTAACTGCTGCAACTTCTCTATCCTTCAACAGCAGAGTTGTGACCTGGTCAATCACAACGTGAAGAACATCACCCCTCGACGTCATCATCCGGCGTCTCAGGTCCAAGAGATACGTGATGAAGCCTGCATAAGAGATACTATACAGGTATACATCTCGTCTTCAATTAATGTTTGCTCTTCCCTAACATGTTCTCTAGGTTACAGTCACGGATCGTGTGCTTTCCGGCGTGAAGAATTGCTTCCAATTCTAGAAGCTCGCATATACCTACCATGATATTCACGTAAGCACTTTCGCCAACACGATAAGCCACAATGTCCTGAGAATGCCTTACTCCCCTTCTGGCTGGCTCATACAATCGAGTGAATAAGTACTCATCATGGCGCCCATTTAGACACCAGAACCGACACGACAAGTGGCAATCTCAGATATCGTTTAACATCGAAACGGAGTTGAGAATGTCTCAATCTTCCTTGAATGATCCATACAGTCCACAACTTGACAAGCACAACAACAGTCATTCCCCATGACGTTATAACCTTGCGATCGGAAAGAGGTTCCCAGACGAGAGCTCGCCAAAAACGGGGAGACTTACTATATTCTCTCATTCTTTGCCTGTGGAAGCCCAAACACTGTTTAGACCAGGCGAATAGGCTCCTTTAACTTCCGGCTTCAGAAGGAGCTCCTTAAGCGAGAGCTAGTCAAAACATCACGCTCATAATCATCGGAATGGTCAACTCCGTCGATCATAGGCGCGATTTGCGGCATTGGGGGGATGATTTTCGCGTTGTTGGCGGCCACACTGTCACCCAGATGGCTGGCCGTACTCATCTAGTTAGTCAAGATCACAATAGCCAATTCCCGTTCTCTCTCGTGAAATCGAATGTCACTTTACTGATATGCAGCACCGTGATAGTAAAATGCTGGGAATGACCTTGAAGAATGAAGAAACCCTCAAGGCGGAACATGAGAGAGAAATAAAGAAGGAGCACAACCGCTGCCTTGTCGAAGCCCAACCTGGGCGAGCCACGAAAGAGGACCTTCAGCTACAACTTTCAGCTTCGAGAGGGGAATGTTTTTCTGTCTGCCCTTCCAAGTTTCTCATCATTGAGTAATACTCTGAGGAAACCAGGATGCCATTATCGAACCCATAAGCCCCAAAGGGCAAGGCAAAGATATATATCCCACGTGTATATATATATTGTCTGACGAAGTCGGTACTAGTACCATTCCAACACGACAACTTCAACAAAAGTCGAAAACGAAGACGCTAAAATCGCGAGACCTGAACGAAGCTTTCAAGCGAGAGCATGCTGGAATACCGAAGCTTCTCAGGCTGAAGAAAGGGACCAGAGACACGAGCACCACAACTTTCTATATAGGACAGATTCATGCCCAATTCTCTCCCTTTTGCCTGTCGGGATTCAAACGCGATGGGAACACGAGCCAGGGAGTAGTTCTGGTTTCTTTAGTGGTGGTAGAATAGGTGCCTTTTCTTAGCTTTTGATCTCCTGATAGTTATGTCGGGGGATGATAATAGAATACTGATAATGGAGATACCCTGTTTTAAATGTATGGATAGCCTTAAGGTCATCGATATGAATCTCCCTTTCATAGAGATATCCTTCCCCTCGCGGTGGAGAGACCAACGGCGAGCATGACGATCACGAGAATGATAACCACGAGGATGGTGATGAGGTCTGTTTTCCAACATCGTGCTTTGTATTTCCTCATGGATGAAGATATTGGGAGGGACTGGCCCTCAGTGGCTCATGTCTTTTTCATCGTGAAGAGATAGTAGAGATAGTTCCAACTCATGGATGGTAAAGCGGGTCTGTGTACTTAAGGGGTTTGCAAGGGACTATGCCTGCACAGATATTCATAAAAAGTTTCATTATCTTGATTAACGTTAACCTATTAGAACAAAGCAAGAAGCAATGAAATACATTAAACATGTTCCCTATAGCACAAGATCAGGCACAATCTTGCTCCTAGCCACCTATTAATATTATATTTTCAAATCAAAAGCAAATGGGTATTCAATCGAATGAAAGATACGAGAAAACACGGGGATCGTAGGGATTAAAGATTAAGCTCAGGCGGGTTCGGCGTGAGGTGGAACTTCGTTGTCGATTAGACGTGATGATGGCGGTACCATGGGCGGCGTCTGTTCGGAGTAGGGGTTAGATAAATGCGTACGTGCTGGAAAAGGGGGGTCCTATGAAATAGAACTTACCTTGCAACACCATCTCCTGCAACGCCGTGTTTACGGCTGCGGTGGACGAACCAGATACCCTGTTGACAGAGAGACCAAACGTCAGTCACCGACTATGGAAGTTGGGTGTCGCCGAGGGGAGGATTAAAACATACAACTAGGCCTGAGGCGAGCCAAAGGACAGCGGAGAGGAAGCTGAAAGCCTCTGAAGCTTTCCATCTGCTACAATCTCCATCTCCCCTGATATTACTCCATTGGAATATACCACCGCAGGGCATGCCGTCGAGCGCATCAACGAGAAGACCAAAGGAGGCAAACCATGCTAGGGATATAATTATATCCACTGCGAAACAGTAAATCAGTAAAGGTGACTCTTGAGGACCATGGGGATGGGATTGTAGGTGATGCACATACATGGCCAACTTATAAACCCACCCGAGAAGGGGATTAACCAAAGCAGCCCTAATAGGATGGAAAGGCCAGCAACGACTTCAGTGTAGATCCATCGCCCTTGTGGCCAGGCGTTAGCCTTGTCGAAGTCGTGTAGGTAGGAGCCGATAACTCCAGCGACGATCTGTGGAGGACAGACGCTTTGATTAGCTACATAGCTCGAGTGGAGGGCTGACTTTTCATGATAGACATACCGCTCCGAAGGCTACCTCTGCGGTTCGCAGGATTATAGACACTTGGCGCGAGACAACAGGCATTTTGGTAAATGCTCTAGGTTTGGATAAGTTGTCTTTCGTGTACTCTGATATTGTACAGAATATCCGCGCGTCGTTGATCTGAGTTAAAGTTACCTCGAGAATGGAAGAAGAATCGAATAAGTAGCAGCAAGCAGACTCAAGTAGAAGAAAGAAAAGACAACAAGAAAACGTGGGGAGACCACGTTCTTAAGAAGCACCGAGGGTTACCCAGAGCATAAATGAGAAAGCTACACAGGTGACGCAAAGGAGGTCGCAAGCAATCAACGCGCAACCAGAAAACGTGAAGCCAAACAGCTTCACAGTAAATGCACTGACATAACAGGCCTGGACATCCCAGTCACCCCCTTCTCTATGAAACTTAGCAGGCATGAACGAATCATCTCATCTCTACCATCGTCACCGTCGTCATCACCTCTAAATTGAGTTGCGTGTGACGAAGAAAAAAAGAGGAAAGAAAGACCGGATGAGTTGGCCGATCGGGATATGGGGATTATCATGGCCTTTCCCCATACTTTCTTTGAAGCCCAGACAAGCCCCAGGCCAAGCGTCATCGTTGTGGCTTTCCCAGTTGATCGACTTCTCCAACGTTGAAACGGGCAATTATTGGTCACCCTACATGTACAACGATCCGGGATTGAAGCGAGGAAGGGGTGGCAAACATTTGGACGTTGATCCTCACATGGGTCCTTCTTTCTGACGTTCAACGGTCAAGGACGGATATATCGGGTACCTACTCACTCTCCCAACGAAAGGGTGAGTGAAAGGGGGAAGAGGGGGATCAAGTCAAACTGGTTGCTTCCAGTGTGTACCATGGAATGAATCCCCATCGCTATCTCTGGAGTTTTCATCCATCAAGAATGTGAAGATGTGTTGGAGACGTCAAAACCAACGTTGATAGCCTCCCATCCCTGGTTCAGCACTGGCCAGCAATGACGTCGTTTATTTCTACTTTTCTATTTTTGGGCATCGTTCGGAGAATTGAAGCCTTAACGGTTGAAGATCGAACAAAGCTAATTACAGCTATGTACATACGGAGGACACTTTTCAAGGTAAATAAAATGCATAGACTCAGAAGTAGAGAGGTAGGTAATGTGAAATCAACCCTTAGCCAAGGGCACCTATTGTTATAATTTCCGATATACGCCATAACAACGAACCCCCTATCAAGAAATTCCCGAAAACGCCATTGACCACTTGCATAACCTGCCAACTTAATCCGACTTCTTATGAGCACCATCCAAATACCAAGCGAACACCCGCCGAAAAACATCCTTGGCCCCCGTCTCAATCACATCTCCATGACACGGAATCAACCGGTCAAAATCCCACTTATCGATCCTCTTAGCCGATTCCGCGAACCCTTTCTGATCCTTCGCCGATATAATGTACCAAAGAAACCTCTGGTGCCAAGTTGCCGGCGCCTTCGTCGATTGGAGCGGCATGATCATCCTGGTTAAGAATCCAGAATCTGCAGCCACTCCTGTCTTCGAATACTGCTCTGTCGCGGGGAGATTGAATAGCATATCCGCCTCAATCAACGTCTTTGACGGTTTATGAAGGAAGACTAGATCCTTTGATGGATGGCTGTGGACATACTCCGTCTCGAACTCGGCGTCGAATTCCTCCGAGACCTTGATCGCTTCCTTGTTTTTCTGCGTCGTGAATATGTGCGCGAAATCGAGGCCCTTGGTCTCTGGGTTCTGTTCGCGTTTCTCGCGGAGACCCTCTGGTGCGATTATCTCTGCGTTGGGGTAGGCTTCTTTCCATGGGGTGAGGAAGATGTGGTGCTCCATGTCGGGTGCGGCGATGTATTTGACGTTGCCTCCTAGGGATTCGACCGTCGTCTTGACTTCTGGGGTGAGAGCAACTGGTGAGAAGACCGAGAGGGCGCCGGACTGCATGCGGACTGAAGGGATAGTCAGCTTAACATTGGTAACCTTGAAACATGAGATTATTACCGATTGTCCCTCTCCCACCAAATTTCAAATATCCGAATCGCGCAAATGGCGTGCTCATCGTGACAATATCAGGGAGCAGTTTCCGAATCACCATCACCTCGGATGGATTCGAAGGTATGAGCTTAGAAGTCATGTTGTCTCAACGCGTCTCTTGCGAAATATTGCTGGAAATATAATATGGGTTTGAATAGGCAACGAGGCGCGAATCCAAAAAGAAGTGGGCGACGTAAGTAATATATGTGTCGTCGTTTATGAAGCTATCGCAAGATCTTATCTGCCTTGCGTGGTGTGACGATGGGGCGACGTGTGACTATCAATGTGGAAGCGCAGTGGATTGGCAATTAGCTAGGGCACCTAACTTATATATGCTCAGATAACAGAGTATGATGAAGTACTAAGAAGAAAGAATTCTTTCCCCTTCCTTCGCAATCACCTCAATCTCAAAAATAAGTCGTAGCTTACTCAAAAGAAAGAAGCTCAACGGTCTCGAACGAATGAAACCATACGATCCTAATGACGTCATTCTTTCATGACTAACCATACCGAGGCATCTTGAATAGACCTCAGTTCTAGACTCATATCTATGGTCTTTTTTTTTTGGGCAGGCATCTTTGAAACGGATATCACATTTCAAGCACGGGGTGACCGAGCAAGGAAGGACGCGGACCTTCAAAACAATCAGACAAATTTTTTGATTGTAGAAGTAGAATCTGACAAGGGTACTGTAGTAGCAACAAGAACTGTCTGGATTTTACGACTGTATCCCGAAATGCCGGTAGGCTAATAGAAGAAAGAAGAGAATGGGAAATCAAATAGAGAAGAGAAGAGAAGCAAAGGGCGAGTTAAAAGTCATATAACAGAGAATTTCAAAGCACGAAACAGCCACCCAGTCATCAAGAGAATTAAAATAAAATAAACCCGGAGCAAGCAAGCAAGCAGGCAGGCCACTCTCACATAAAGTAGATAGAAGAAGAAACGCAAGATCAGATATCCTCCCACCAAAAAAGAACCCTCACGAAACCGAAGCGGGACAATGGACAAGGACAGTCACTCATCCACAAGAGGGGGTATCGAATATACAGAGAAAACCAGAATTCCACCCATGAACATCTAGCGTCACCTTGGATAAACAGATATAAAAAACAACAGCGCGGGACGAAATGAAGCAGCAATTAAAACAAAGTAGGGAAAAAAAACCAAAGACTTGAAGTTGAAATAAGGGGTTGGGTAGAAGGGAAGATAGAGTCTAGTCTAGTCTAGCTCTGCCAGAAAGAAGTCGCTCCTCGTCTAGCTTCAGCGTCTTCCTCATCACGAGGCGGGATTAGAGATTCGCGGATATCGTATACATCAATGAGATCTTCGAAGGTATCGAAATCAAGGCTGGAAATGGCTTGGTATTTTTGAATTCCTTGTTCTCGGGCCTCGGCCAGAGAATGAGGTTTTCTGGCATCTGTGGGGTGGGTTAGCTCGAAGGTGGATAATAAGAAAATGTACAAGGCTGAACTTACGTATTGTTGGAAGCTGGTCGAAATCCTGCTCTATGCCGATGAACCCATCCCTGATCAAGAAACTGATGTAGAAGATGTTTTCCACCGTCTGCCCGAATGACCGCGGGTTAATACAGAATCGGAAAAGCGGTATGCCACCGTTGTCGGCAATGCCGTGTTTTTCCATTGTTTCCTGTATTTCGTCCTCCGAGACCTCGCCGGGTCTCGAAGATAATTCCATATTAACCTTCTTTTCGGTCTCATCCTGAGTATCCTTGAGAGTTTGTAGGATGTTGGTACAGAGTTGGGTCAAATTTGCAGTCTCCTGTTTATCTAGATCCGCATCTTTGAGTTCGTTTGGGCGGATAGCTTTGGACGGATCAATCCGTTCCTGTTGCGCTCTTCGCTGGGTGAACTGACGGGAGCGCTTCTGTACCGAGAGTGGCCCAAGAAGGAATCCAGATAATCCGGGCCGCGAGATCGCCGGGAAACATGCTGTGCGGCCAAGCAATTCCCAATCCAAAGCATCGCCTTCATCAGCCTCGCCCTCAACATCATTATCATCTCTCTGACCGGATGCGCGTTGGCGACGCCGTTGCGTGCTAGTCTCAGGTGCACCATCGTCATTCCCAGCATCACCCCGCATGAAACCGATACATTTAGTAACGAACTCGTCGACATCAAGTGCCGCACTTCCATCCCCTAAAGCAAGCTGCGCAGCCTTTTTGTATGATAAATTTGCGGCGTTTATGAGGAGCCGAGAGTCGACCGTTGCATCGGATGTCTGTTTGACTGATTTGTAATATTCGTCGGCGCGTTTGACGGTGTCGATAATCCCCGTTGATCCAGCTTGAAGATATTCGTCGCGACAATCTGAAAGAAAGTTTAGCGTATGTACAACTTGCGACAAAGTGATAGGCTAATACCATTTAATTCCCGAGTTAGATCCCTCAGCCCCTTGCGCACTGCCCGTCGTTCACCCTCATCTTGATCAGGATCGTAGTAGTCTGTATCATTGACTTGCTGAAGTCGACGCCTATGAGCCGCCTGACTTCCAAGACCAGATTCTCTTCTCTCAGTCAACCTCCGTCTCTTGTTTTGAGTAGACTTGGGCGTCGGTTGGGTCGCGGAATTCATCCCTAGGGTAGGCTTCTTTCTCTTTTCGGACGAAGTCTGATGAGTCCTGGAGCTGTCGCGATTTTCCTTCTCCGAAGAGCCTGGGGATGCGGGTTGGCGTTGTATTTGAGGGGTTCCTGGGAAGTTCTCCTCTCCATCGGAATGCAGAGAAACAGGAGCCAGCCGAGCCATGGTCCCCTGGTCCTTTCTGCTTTGTTTCAAGCAATGCGATCCAATATTGAAGGCAGTGAACGACAATGAGAGGGTTAGGAGGTAGATTGCGGTCCTCTCCCGTGCGGTTTAAAAGGCTAGACAAATAAAAACTAGCATAAATCCACACAAACCGAAACCACAAACTGCAATAACTTCTTTGTATCCTTCAGGGAAACCACTTCCAGTCACCTCCTTTGTTGTTGACCTTATCGTCGTCCTTTTTGGTGAACTTTTTCGCTTCACGTCTTTCAACGCGTTATTGCCTATCAAACACGATGGCCCGAGCGCCTGACAAAGATAGAAACCGGCCCGATGATTCTCCGACGAGATTCCCCACTATCGGAGAATTGTTAACCCGAGGTCTGCTGCAGCCTATCACCAGCTCGAATGATGATGATGTCAAACCACAAGAAAGTCACTCCAAAAGTAAACACAACTCTGGATGTGAAGGTGATGAACAGAGCTATCAGGTTGTCGACTCGGACTGTGATGTTGATGAGAGTGAGAGCGGCGGAAAGTACTCAGACTTGTCAAACGAGTGGGTGATCATGGAGCCGTTCACCTTCGTTACCTCCACGCAGGTGGATTTCCCTGTGCATGTGAAGATGTATGTGAAGCTCCTATCTTGTGAGCTCTGTGGATGTCGCGCACACACTGACTTCTCTTTATTCTAGATGCACCTTGGAAGGCAAACACAAGCCTATTCCCTTCTCGGAGCTCATGCGCTCGCCCGAGCTTCGCCATATCCCTTCAAATACGAACCCCAATTCCGACGTCTACTGTACTGTGCAGCTATGGGCAGACTCGAAGCCTCTGGGCGTCCAGATGCAGACAGCCTACAAATACTTCAAGAACTCCCGAACCTGGAATGAGTGGCTGAAGATGCCGATGACTATTAAAGACCTCCCATATACCGCTCAGCTTGCGATCACTGTCTGGGATCTGTCGCCTTTCTCAGCCGACAGCACCCCCGATCACCGTATCCCCTTCGGCGGAACAACCATCCCACTATTTGACGAGAAAGATGGGACTCTTAAGAAAGGCAGACAGAAGTGTAAAATCTACCGACACAAGGGAGCTGACGGCTTCTCGTCCACCACTACCCCGTCTACCCCCGCCCCGAAGCGCCGCAAGCCTGGTTCTGAAGCATTCGAACTCAGCCCAGAGGAGAAAGAACTGGAGCGTCTTGAAGGCTTGTTCAAGCAGCATGAGCTTGGAGAGATACCTCGAGTTGATTGGTTGGACAAGATGGTGTTTGAAGCGGTGGGCAAGATAAAGAAGGATGCAGAAGAGGCTGCGAAGCGAAGGCAGATATTGGCGCAAGCTTCCAAGAATAAGGAAGGTGCCAAATCGGGAGATGAATCGGACGAAGAAACGGATGAAGAAAATTTCGTTCTTTACATAGAATTCCCTCGTTTCGACCTACCGATTGTGTGGAGTGACTTCGAGTACCCTCCTCCACCCGTTTCAAGCCATCCGCAACAGACCTTGTCAGGCTCTAATGCTACGCTTAAACCCCCGCCCGAAATTCGACTTGGCCCAGGTATCGAGGGCGGAAGTGACGATGGACAAGATCGTCGGATCATTCGAATCTATGACCCTGAGGTTGGACAAAAGGGGAATCCCTGCGAAGACAAGCATCGACGCCTCGTCCGTAGCCACCGCACCAATGTCGTGGATCGCGATCTGAAGCCGAACTCTAAATACCGTGACGATCTTAACGTGATCATGTCCTATGGTCCTACCCACGAGTTAAACTCGGAGGAGAAGGATCTAGTCTGGAAGTTCAGATACCACTTGACGCGCGATAAGAGAGCGTTGACGAAATTTATCAAATCGGTGAACTGGCGGGATGTCAGTGAGGCCACCCAGGCCGTAGAACTTCTACCCAGATGGACCGAGATCGACGTCGACGATGCACTAGAGCTCCTCGGGCCGACATTTGATAACGTTACCGTTCGGGCTTACGCGGTGGACCGCCTCAGGAAGGCAGATGACGATGAGCTTCTTCTTTACCTCCTACAGTTGGTCCAGGCTCTGAAATTTGAAAAGGTTGAGGATGAAGCGACCGAGGATGCCACCCAGGATTCCTCTCTAGCCAAGTTCTTGATCTCTCGGGCTGCTAACAACTTTACTCTCGGTAACTACTTCCATTGGTATCTAATGGTGGAATGTGATGATGCAAACCCAGGCTCTGTTTCTGCACATCGCAAGCTATTTGCGCGGGTGGAGTATTACTTCATGACTGAGTTGGAGAAGATCCACCCCGAGCATAGGAAGATCCTCCTTCGCCAGGGTGAGCTCATTGCAGTCCTCTCGAAGATTTCAAAGGACATTCGCTTCTCCCGTGATAGCAGGCCTCTGAAGATAGACGCGCTCAAAAGGTGCTTACAGGAACCCAAGAACGATCTCGTCACGATCGATCCGCCGTTGCCACTCCCACTTGACCCGGATGTACTGGTTACTGGCTGCTTCCCCGAGGAGGCTAATGTGTTCAAGTCCTCCCTATCCCCCCTTCTGATCAACTTCAAAACCTCCGAGGGGGGCAAATACCCCTTTATCTTCAAATTCGGGGATGACCTTCGACAAGATCAGCTTGTTATCCAAATCATCAGTCTCCTGGATCGTCTTTTGCGCAAAGAAAACTTGGACCTCAAGCTGACGCCCTATCGCATTCTTGCTACAAGCTCCAACGCTGGCGCTGCACAGTTCATTCCCTCCATCTCTCTTTCAGCCGCGTGTCAAAAATACAAAGGTTCAATCCTTGCTTACCTCAAGGCTAACAATCCCGATGACAACGAGCTGTATGGCGTCCGTAAGGAAGCAATGGACAACTATATAAAGTCATGCGCTGGATATTGTGTGATCACCTATCTTCTTGGCGTTGGGGACAGACATCTCGATAACCTCCTTCTGTCCCCAGACGGACACTTCTTCCACGCCGACTTCGGGTTCATCCTTGGCCGTGACCCGAAACCATTCGCTCCAATGATGAAGCTCTGCAGGGAAATGGTAGACGGAATGGGTGGCGACGAGTCCCCTTACTACCTCCAATTCAAGCAGTACTGCTTCACCGTCTACACAACCCTTCGCCGGTCTGCAAACCTCATCCTTAACCTCTTCGGTTTAATGGTGGATGCAAATATCCCCGATATTCGTGTCGAGCCAGATAAAGCCGTCCTAAAGGTCAAGGAAAGATTCCACCTCGAAATGAGCGAAGAAGAAGCCATCCGACACTTTGAGCAGCTCATCACCGATAGTTCCAATGCTATCTTTGGAGCCGTTATCGATCGCATTCACGACTTGATGCAGGGATGGAGACAGTAAGCTTCTCATCCACTGTTACCAACCACATCTTGGGGGAATGAGGACGACCCGTGGCTTGGACTTTTTACAATCTCCTCAACTTCTCTTGTTTGATTTGGCCCTTTGGCGAGCTTTTCTTTCCCCCTTTTTCATCTTTCATTGTTTGGAGTATATATTGGCGCAAGATGGGAGAGATTTTCTTCTACCAGATACCCTGATTGCATGGCCTGAGATCTTTCCCATTTTTCTTTTCCCTTTTGGTATCGGCCTTGGTTTCGGTCAGACGTGGGTGATACATACAAAGGCTTTCCTTATAGATGTACGATTATGATAAATGTAGACTACGAACTGTTTAGAGGTATATAATAAAGTACTGTTTTCATTATTACTCCCCGTCCTGCTTCCTTTTCATGAATTTTCCAGCACCTCATAGACCAGTTTCAAAAGTCCAGTAACAATCATCATCGTACCCCCGTGCTATTCTCTCAACATTAAGGACAGCGTCCCACGCAGCCAACGTGTTTCTGTATCTTTCCTCTCCTTCCTCCGTACCTGTCGAATCCGAATCCTCTCGACTCCTAGCATCGCACTCCCTTCGCAGAACAGACCTAAGCACATCCAACAGCTCTTTCCTCCACTCTGGCTCATGACCCCCAGTCAGTCGTGCCGACACGTACTCATAATACGCCGGCATGATGTTAGCCGTCTCCCAATCCAGGAAACCTGTGACCTCAAGAGTCTGAGGGTCAACGAGGATATTTCGATCCGACAAGTCCCCATGTGTGAGAACAGGTCGATCCCAATCGCCTGACTCTGTGATTTCGCGTTGCACTTGCTCGAGCCAGGCAGCACGTTCCGCGTTTCAATCAGTGTCGTGTAGTGCGCGAATGCGCGACTCGTCCCACTCCGAGCGAGAGGCACAGTACTCATATGCCTTTTGGCGGAGTTCGATGGTAAGGATATACGGTTGTTGTGAGGGGCGGCCGTAGTAGGTGAAATGACTCTCACGCATGCGCACGAGAAGGTCGCAGAGCGTAGTCTTGATGATCTCGCGCTGCGAAGATGTGAGCGAAGGCCAGAGCTCGACCAGCGGGGTTCCCGATTGACGAGTGAGGATAAGGCCCGTTCGGACAGCCGGGGGAGTCGAAGCTTCGGGCTTTGTGATGACAAGCTTAACGATACGAATGATCCGTGGGACACGGGGACCAAGAATGGAGCGGGCGAGTACGGTCATGATGCCCTCTCCTTCGTCGGTGCCGAGCTTGAGAAGAGTATCGGGAGAATGAATATAAAACCGACGTCCAAGGTTCGGGACGGTCGACCCTGTCAACTGAGGAAGGTTCGGGAGAGCGGTCCAGGTCTCTCGAGAGAGCTCCTCCGGCTCCTGAGAGCTCTCATCGTGCCGTATCATACTGAGCGGGGGTGCATGAGAACGATGTAGCACAGAGTGTCGGCGGGTGTTGAGATGTTAGAAGCAGGCCGTCACGTTTGAAGCATTATTCTCGAAGGGGGTGAAGAAGTCAAAGCTCGAACGCTTCAGTCCTTGGTCCCGTGATTATCATATGTGTTCTTTCCTTGTTAGGTTGAATCAACCCCTCCCGCTCCCTTTAAATGAGGTGCCTACAAAAGCGATAAAATCTCATTGAATGCTCCTCATCTTATCAATTCGGATCCTCCCCGGTTTCGAGCGGTTGACGCGAAGAACAAAGACTGAGTAGGTCTGCGTGGCATTCATAGAGCGGTCCCTTCCTTCTTTCGCACGAATCGCATCAAGCGCCGCTGGTTGGAGGACATCCTGCACCAGCTGGGTCACATCAGCGCTGCCCGTCTGCATCAGACTCGGGCTTGAGTTTAGGCAATCGCTCCACAGCTTGCGGGTTCGGGTCTCAATGTCGTCGAGAAACTTGAATTCGGACTCGCCATCTCCAACGTAAAGTGTGACCGTACCGATCTGCTCGCGGGTTTGCTCCGTGGCCTCACTTGGGCGGAATATTCTGGTGGCGGAAGCTAGGTTTGAGACGCCGAAGCGTTCGATGGTGCCGTCCTCGGGTATAATATGAAGAATCTGGATTGAGGTGTTAAAATTACCGATGGCGAGGAGGGCGGAGGGAAAGCTAGGAGTAGCGAACAATTTTTTGAGACGGGCAAGCATGTTGTGAGATGAAGATTGTTGAATAAGAAGGAATTGATTTCAACAGCTGGAAAGTAGGTAAAAAGAAAGGAGCTCACGGTCAGAGATGTGATGATCCCTTTTAAGTATGTATGAGTGTCATGTGACACCGTGATGACGGTTTACGTTAGTCATCATTTATTTGTCCATGTGACCCCCTTGTGGATGGTAAAAAACTCCTTCACAGATATGAATGTTGCACTTCCCAGGCGGCGTAAGGGACAGGATCATAATTCACGTCCAAAGACCTCAAAATATCGTTAATTATGTAATTTTTGCTCATCGACAAGTCCTAGGCCTGGAGTGGGGTTGCACAAAAGATAAGATAAGATCTGCCCAGGCTGATCAACCAAAGCTTTGAATTTTTCTTGGCATCAAAACTGTGAGATCCACTTGAGATTCTTCACCCTCTCTCCAATCCAGACAACCATCACAATCCGTTAATTCATATACCGATCACTCGCTGGAACATCTATTCAGATGCCAACCGCACCTCTCACTCCTCCACGCCACCCACAATGAGACATCACAAACCTACTTCCTCACCATGTCCAAATTCATCCCTCGTGCAATCTTCCCACACTTCGAGTCGATCCCTCGGTCATATTTCCTAGGTCACCATCGAGCTGGACTCGAGAAGATGAAGAGCAGGATATCCTCGGTTGATCTGGTGATTGAATGCCGCGACTTCAGAGCTCCGGTGTGCTCTATTAATCCGCTGTTTAATGAGGCCTTGGGCGAGAAACGCCGGTTGATTGTTTATACGAAGCGAGATTTAGGAGGAGATGGGAAGAGGGAGAATAAGGAGGTTAGTGGATGTATTCCGGTTGCAAATGCTGGTTTTAATACGGCAGGAACTAATTGGGGAACGTTTAGAGAGAGAAAATCATCCGTGATTGGGATAAAACCTCGGAAGTCCTTTTCGCCAGCACCCATGAGAAGAAGTCCATGAATTCGATTATTCAATATCTTCGAGAAAACTCGAGCGCTCTGGGCGGAGTTACTGGAACTCGCGCCATGGTTGTTGGTATGCCCAATGTGGGGAAATCCTCTCTCATCAATTCCCTCCGAAACGTGAGCTTGAAGAAGCCAAAAGCAGCACGGACGGGCGCGCAACCCGGCGTGACGCGGAAAATAGGGACGGAAATAAAGGTTATAGAAGAGGAAGAGGGTAATGGGGTTTACGTGCTCGATACTCCTGGTGTCTTTGTGCCGTATATGCCCGATGCAGAGAGCATGTTGAAACTTGCGCTTTGCGGAAGCGTCAAGGATACGATTGTCCCGCCTACAACTTTGGCGGACTATCTATTATATCACATAAACCTGACTAAGCCCAGTGTTTATAAAGAATATTCGGAGCCGACGAACGAGATAATGCCTTTTCTAGAGAAGGTTGCCACGAAGACAGGTAGACTAGGCCGTGGGGGTATTCCAGATACGGAAGCATCCGCCCTATGGATTATACAGAGATGGAGATCCGGGCATCTTGGAGCATTCATACTGGACGATGTGCGAACAACCACGATGCAAGAACGAAAGGATCAACTTGAGATGCTGGGCGGAAGTATAACCCAGGCCCGGAAAGCAGAGAAGTCAGCGAGAATGGACGCGATTAAGCAACGGTCTATAGATTTCACCGCGAGTTGAAATAATTTCGGAAACATCACTGCATGCACGCAAAATCCGCGTGCCCACTCCCGGTCCATCCATCAGAACTATGTAATAAAAGAGAATAATAAAGGAACGAAATGCTATCATGTAAACTCCAGTACTCCACCAACAACCCACTCAATAAGAACTCAGCCGATCTTATCCAGTAGCCGTCTTCTCCTCCTATCCACCAATTCCTCTTGAACTTCATCTAGAGTAGGTAACCTCCATTCCACTCCATCTCCGCCATCGCCAGGTAACGGCTCCCATCCATCCTCAGCATCATCCTCTCCCCTCTTCTCCATATTCTCCACTGCCTCCTTCTCCTTCTTCTTCTCATACACCAATAACGTCCCATCCTCCTCATCCAAACCATACCCAAAATACGCCGCATCGACATGTTTCCGCGCCATATCCCCCACCCCCTTCCCAGCCTTATCGTCTTCCTCCTCAGGCCTCCTCGCCTTCTTAGCCGCCGCCTCAAACATCTCCTTCACCCCGGGCAACTCCCTCGCCCTCCCAAAATACCTATACCCCTTCCCACCCCCCGGAATCTCCCTCCCATCCTCATCATACACCCTCCCCCCACCACGCATATAATTCGGCCCCCCCAAATTCCGTATCTGCACCTCCCACATCCACTTCTCCCTCATCGCCTTATTAATCTCATCATTCAGATCCCGGATCTGGAAATCCGTCAAACTCTGGTCCTGGATGCGAGAGACCTTGCGCGAGATTTCCTTCAGGACTTGGCCGCGCCATTTTTCGCAGGTTGGGATCGAGGTTATGGATGTGATGGCTTTGGGGCGGCGGGTGCGGCCGATGTCGAGGATTCCGAGGTCTGCGGCTTGGGCGGCGCGGAAGCGGAAGAGCATAGACTGCGCTTTTTCGCTGTTGCGAGCCTAGGTTTTTTTTCAGTGGTTAGGTTAAGTTTGTCGGGTATTGTTTTGGGTCTCAAGATAGAGGGATTGATTGCACTCACCATGATGACGGATTTGTATGAGTATCAAGCGACAGTTCGCGACAATTTACTCCTCAGTGGTGTTTGTCTGGGCAGATGGGGTTGACGTCCCGAAAGTAAGGTGTTGCTGGTGGAGTGTTGATCGATTGTTGATGGTTGATAGCTCTTCGAGATTTCATGTGACCTGGTAGATCAACTAAAATTAGCGTCTAATTTTAGCGCCCATCCACGAGCCTCCTTCCATTATCAACTTCAACCCCTTTTTAACGGGAATCTATTCTTGCTCATTCACCGAAGATGGAACCTTTCTAAGACATGTTATTCTCAGATCAAAGACTGGGTAGACTGCTTAATGCTGGGCCCTATTGTGATTGCGAATGTTCAAAAAGATCCTATCCGCTTTCCACCCCTATGTAGACGTACTGATATATATTTTTTTTTAACCATGTACATTTGGGGAATGGCAAGACTCCGAAATAACCTTTACTCAGGTTGGTAAAAATGTCTTGCTTGTTCATTGCAAAGGTATCCTATCAGTCTCTATCAATATAGAAAAGCATAGATCATATGAGCTTCATCGATTCAAAAACTATTATGGCAGAAGAACGCACCAACCCAACCTCAAACAACCAAAGTAATACAATAGAACAAAGTAATAACGCTCAGTACTCAAGCCAAGCTTGAAACGCCGCTTTGCTCGTTTCATCTAGTACACATATCATATAGAGCCCGCCCACACATCCATAAACATAATCCCTATTCCATACCCCAACCTATCCTAACCTACTCCAAGCGTTCCGACCCCCTGTACCCAAATGCAACGATCAGTCATAAAATCAATTTCCTCAACTTGGCTAAAGCCATCCAACTCACAGAAAACCTTTGGTATTGCTTGGCTTCCTCTGCGGTACCTGGGCCGCCGAGTACGCGCCGCTTCCCCTCCGACTGCCTTCACCGGGATACCCCTCGCCAATATCGCTCAAAGCAGCCATCGCACCAGCACGCCCGAGAGCACTTCCCCTTTCTAATCTCGAGGTCTTCCATGATTCCAACTCTTTCTCTAAGAGAAGAGTCTTTTCTCGGGCTTCTCTAAGTTCTCGATCCGCTCGTCGTGCCTGGAGTTGGTTTTGAGAATCGCTGGACTGTAACTCGTCAATTGTCTGAAGTAACCTCTCCATCTTCTCACGAGATTTAGCAATATCATCATTAAGCTGGGCGTTTGTCTTCTCGCGGCGCTCGATCTGTGATTGTAAGTCCTTCACAGTACGATCGACGTTGCGGACGGAACGTTGCTCGGCGTTCTTTCTAGACTCGTGTTCATCCAGTTGGTGTTCAAGCTAAATGACAACGTTAGCACTCTTTTTTGCAAGAACTGGCTGTTATCGTACTTACATCCTGAATTCGCTTATGCAGGAACCTAACATCGTGGCTAGCAGATGAGTATCCCTTAGTTTCCAGGTCAACACATCTCAACTGTGCCTCCTTTAGCTGCTTCTCCAGTGCTGCCTTATCCTTGAATAGCTGCACATTAGACTCGCGTTCAGCAACAACTTCCTTCTGCATCTCAGTAGCCAAAGCCTCCGCCCTTCTCATCTTACCAACAGCAGCCGACGACACGTCCTCTTGCTGAGCAAGCGCGGACTTCAAGTCGAGAAGCTCACGGTCGATACTGGCCGCGTTGCGCATGGCAGGGCTTTCTCCCTTGGCAAGGTCTTCGAGGCGTTCACCAGCTTCGTTCAAGCGTGCTTCGAGCCCACGTTTCTCCTTAAGAAGCATATCTCGCTCAGCTGTTACGTCGTCGACCGAAGTTCTGAGATTCCGGACCTGTGAAAGCAAGGAGACGACCTTGCCTTGGGCATCGTTATGAGCGTTCACAGCTTCCTCTCTCGAAGTCGCTAGATCCTGTAGAGTCATTTCAATGCGAGATTTCTCCTTAGCCCAAGTGGAGCTATTCAAAACCTCGTCATCCCATTTAGATCGAAGGCCTTCAAGCTCTTCCCTGAGCCTGGTATTATCTTGTCGAATATGGAGGACGTTCTCGCGCTCCATTTCAAGCTCGTCAGTGAGGGTGGAGAACTCCATTTGGTACTTCTTCCTTGTCTGTTCCATTGAAGTCTCCTTGTCCTCGATATCGATGGCGCGTTGACTCCTGTAGTCCTCTAGCTCATGCTGGAGGCGTCTCTTGGCTTGGAGCGCACCGTCAAGGTCGGCAGAGAGATCTTCCACCTTCTCCTCGAGAGACTGGGCCTGCTGTTGTAGATCTTCAACTAAAGAATCCATCTGTTTCCGCTCCGCCATGATATTGGCGCACGTATCTTCGGATTCCTTGGCTTGCGATTTGGCGAATTGCTCTGCCCGTGAAGCTTTGAGAACAGCTATTTCCGCCTGTTCCAGCTTGCTGAAGTATTCATCTGCACGTCCTTTGTAAAGGCTCAAGCTCGACGAAAGGTCAACAACCTTGGAAGACTCGGCATCCAAACGGATCTGCAGGTCAGAGAATTCCTGTAACAACTGGCTCCGGCTCGCAGCATCTTGATCCCTCGAAAGCTGGAGCTCTTGCAAATCGGAATTAGCATCCCGTAGCTCAACCTCTACAGTGGCCTTCGCATGCTTGAGTTTCTCAAGGTGAGACTTGGCATCCCCTAGATCAGCCAGAGCGATCTCATGAACTTGGACAAGAGATTTCCTGGACTGCTCCTGGGAATTGATGAGCTCGTAGAGCTCCTCATGCGACTTCGCTTGGACATCACGGAGTGAAAGCTCCCCAGAGTGAATGCTCCTCTCAAGTGCTGACATCTTCTTCGCGGAGTCATCGAGCTTATCATGAAGACGACCATTCTCCCGTTCCAACATGTGGACCCGTCTCGCCGATGGGCTCTCATCTTGCCACGCATCGCGAGAACCAGATTTATCGATCTTGTTCTGGAGGTGGCGGTTTTGCATTTCGGTCATTTGAAGCTGGTTCTGGAGCATTTCAACTTCAGCTGCGAGGTCCATCTTCTTTTGATAGGTGACCGTGTCCACTGTTCGATCCGAGCGACCAGAGTCGTTGGCGGTGGCATCGTTGAAGTTATAACGACGCGTAGGAGTGGAGGGATTCGAGAATCGTTTAGCTGCCGGTCCTGAGTTCTTGCGGTAATGGGTTGGGGATCGTGTAGAAGCAACCTGGTTTTGATCGATTTCTTCAAGGAACGCCCTCTTAGAGTTGGAATACCGGGCATCGAGCTCATTCATTTCATCTCCATGGCGCTTCCTCATCTCAGCAAGTTGGCCCTCTGCCCTCGCGCTTCTCTCTTCGCTGACACGAAGTTGGGTTTGCAGATTTTCTATCTCTTGGGCAAGGTCAACCTTCTTCGACAAGTCTGGTTTGGCAGCTTCCCAGGAGACCGGAGCTTCCGTAGTGTCAGGATCAAAGACCTTGTGGAGAAGTAGAAGCTGGTGATGACAACTCTCAATCTCCTTGTTGGCTTGGTCCAGAGAGGACTGGAGTTTCCGAGTGTTCGCCTGGGCTTGGGATTTCAACTGGCGTTCAGTTTCAAGATTCCTGTTTGCTTCAGCCAACTGGATTCCGGCGGCAGAAGATGCTTTCTCGGCGTTACGACTGGTCTTGTGCTCACGAGCCACTTCATGGTTCAAATCTTCGAGACTCAATGACAGCTTCTCCTTTTGCTTCTCAAGACAAGTGATAGACAGTTGAGCATCTCCTAACTGCCGCGTGAGGTTCTTATTCTCTTGGTCAAGCTTTGACTTTTCATTTTGAAGCTGTGTCAGCCGCGAGCGCTGGGCGTCACCAGTCTTGGAATGGGACCTGGCAATATCTAGGTTCTTCTGTTGGATTTTGTTGAGCAAGGCTCTGTTATCGTTCTCAGAAGCAGTTAATCGGCCCTTGACCGTCACTAATTCCCGTTCCAGGCGCTCCTTGTTCTGATCATGGCGAATCCGGAAATTATCCGACTCGGCCATTGTCCTGGTTAGATTCTGAACCGTAGTGGAAAGGCGAGACTTTTCAGCTTCAGCTTCGTCGTATTGCTTGGTCTTCGCATCGAGTTCCCTGCGCAGACTTTCTTGTCGTTCGTTGGCCTGTCGGGATATGTTCTTCTCAATCTCAGCCTCGGCTTCGAAACGGGAATTCTCGACATTTGTGAAACGCTCTCTGAGCTTTATCAACTCGTTCTGGAGATCCTTTCGGGCTTTCTCAGCGGCAGTACGAGCTTCGGTGGCGCGACGCAGAGTGTCATGTTGGATATACATTTCCTTCTCGATGATTATCTTTGACTCGTTCAAGGAATCGTACTTCTGCTTCAGCTCAGACAGTTGGTGGTCTCCAAGCATTCGGACGTCGTCGCGGGACTGGCGTTCCTTGCTAAGGTCGGCTTGAACTTGGAAAAGCTGCGCTTTGAGGTCTTTCACCTGCTGGTCTAGCATTTTCCTGCTTTGGCCCGACTCGGCGTCTTCCGAAATTTTAGCTTCAAGCAGCTTCTTTGCGTCCGCAGCTTCCCGCTCCAAAGTTATTTTTTCAGATCTCGTCGCATCCCTCTCCGCCTGGACCTCGCGGAGACGGGTTTGCATATTGTCGTGGCGAGTAGAGAGTGAGTCTCGCTCGGCCTCCAAGCTCTTCTTGTCGGTCTCGAATTTCCTCATATCGCCTCGCAGGATGGAAAGCTCACTTTCCTTGTGTCTTAACATCTCTTCATATCCGGTGGATGTAGATGATAGCTCTGAGATCTGCTGCCTTACTAGACGATTCTCCTCTACCAACTCCTTGATTTGCTTTTTTGAAGCTTGAAGCTCTTGAGTAGTGTTTGAGAGTTTGATGTCCAGGTCCTGATCTGTCTTTAGAAGTTTAGATTCCAGCTCCTGGAGTTTCCGTTCCTTGAGACTAAGATGACTTTTGAGGACCTTAACCTCCTGGCTCAAGCTTTGGAATTCGGTATCTTGCTCATGGTGCGTGCTTTCCACTTCGGTCAGTTTGACGTTGAGTACCGAGAGTTGCTCCTGCAAGTCCTTCTTTTCAGATTCCAAGCGGGTTATTATCTGCCCTGCATGCTCAAGTTGTTGTCGTCGCAGATCCAACTCTTCTTCGGTCTTCTTTTTTGCAGCGATGATCTCATCAAGCTGATCCTCCAGGCTTTCCTGGTCCGCAATAGCACCTGCAAGCTTCTCACTCAATTCACTTTCGCGGAGTTGGAGGCGCTTGAAAATTTCTTCCTTGTCTAGAGCTAGGGCGCGTTCGCTCTCGAGAGTCTGGTTGATACGCTGAACCTCTACATCCGCCCGTCTGCGTTCTTCTTCCAGCTTCTGTCGGTCTGCTAAGTCATCTTGCATCTTGGCCTCCAGTTTCTTGATCTGTTCATCGCGTTTCTTGACCTCTCCAGCGGTGCGGGTAGCACCTAGGATAGGCTTCATCTTGACGAATAATCTCCACCATGGATTTGACTTCAAGTTGGAGTAGATGTGGAAGTTTTGCTGGATGATCCGGGTTGCTTCAGCACGGTAGAGTCGCTTATTCGCAATTCGTCTTTGAACGAAGGCTCTTGCCACTGACTGGAAGCGGGTCATGATGTCTCTGATGAGCGCGTCTCTCTGCTCTTCGAGCTCAGCAAGGACACCGGCCCTGAAAAAAACCTTTGTAAGACCGACACGGTAAAGGGATCTATCTAAGTCCAGTCTTTCTAACATCATGTGGGCTGCACTTTGTCCGTCCACATATCCCTTGGGCATATCCCGACAAAGAACTTCATATCGTTGTCTGAACTCCGCGAATGACAGTCTGTTGGGGAATCCAGTTCGAGCAATGCGGATACCTTCTAGAACACCATTGCACCGGAGCTGATCTAGAACAAGGGAAGCATTGAACAGCTTTGGTCGCTTTTTATGATTTGGTAGAATGCACCGAACGAAATGCGGGTGAGTGCAATCCAACTGGTTCATAAGACTGGCAAGTTGCTCCTTATGCCTCTGAGCCACAGTCCTGAATAGGCCCTTCTTTACGCGACTCCGAGACATCGCGAAGTCGCCATCGGACTCCCCACAATCGGCGAACAGGTTGGCAATATGACTATCAGTCGAGGAAGATAGAAGTCTTGTGAGATTATCGTTGAGTGGATCTTTGTTCTTTTCCAACCAGTTGTCTGTTGTGTATTCAACCTCAGCTGCGTAGTGGGTAAGCATGAAGCCTTGCCTCAGTCGAGATGGGCGGTATTTCGTGGATTTTCGATCCCAGAGAGAATGTAGTTTCTCCGTGAAACTCTTGTCCGTTGCCTTTGGCATAACCGAGTCCTCGTCGAGGCAGGAGAATATACCAATTGGGTTTGGAAGTTCGATGAGATCAATTGTCGGTTGCAAGTCTTTCCCAAAGTCGATAAACTGCCATTCGATCTGCTCTCTCGCGTACTCCTCTTGTTCTAAGACGAACATGTGGTGATTAAAGAACTGCTGAAGCTTTTCGTTCGTGTAGTTAATGCAGAGTTGCTCGAAGCTGTTATGGTCGAAAATTTCGAAACCTGCGATATCTAGCACTCCGATGAAGTGGCCGTCGTCGCTGCCCAGACCACTACGATCTAGCTGGTTGTTTATCCGCGTAACCAAGTCACCAAATCCTCGCTCGTAGATACCCTTGGTCAGGGCATCTATTGAGAGACGAACCTGCTCGGGAGTCTGAACCTTCTCCACCCACTCTCTTCCGGCTTTAACCCGTGGGTGAAGTAAGCCTTTGATAAATGGTTCCACGGGAACTCCAAGAAGGTAGCATGCCTTTTCCACGCTCGAGTGAGCCTCTGGAGTAAGTGTGGCTTGATCAGCACGCAAGCTTTCCTTGGCAACAGTGAGATTCCCAAGATGTAAGACGGCTGCGATAGTTCGAAGGATGCATAATTGATCATAATCGGAAAAGTTCATGATATGGAAGGCTTCCATCAGGGAGTTCCATTCGTCGAGGTCAGACACTCCAGCAATAGAATCGTTCCCATTCTGCGTGTACGCAAAATCCTCGACTTGCATATCAGAAAGACACAAATTATCTCGCAGGTGCTTATCTGCTCCCCGGAGAACTTGGTAAAACACATGGTAATTTCGTTCCCGCGGGTTCAGATTCACAACCCTTGACTTTTCGAGGAGATACCAGTCGATGAAAGCCCCTGATATCTGGCCGGACCGCGTAAATTCGATACGTATGAATTTTCCAAAGCGAGAAGAGTTGTTATTTCTCACGGTCTGGGCATTCCCAAAAGCTTCAAGTATTGGGTTGGCTCTTAAAATCTGCTGTGAGAGGTTGGAAAAGTTCTTCGTCCCAGATCTTCCGGACTGTCCTATCGCCGAGTCTGATGTGGCCACAGCGGCAAGATATTGAATGACCTTTTTCGTATTTTCAGTTTTACCAGCTCCAGACTCTCCCCTATTAACGCGTTAGTTACAGCTAGAAAGTAAGGGGCGCGAAAATCTCACGTAACAAGAATACTCTGGTTTTGGCCCTCTTCAACAAGGTTCCGAAAAGCCTGGTCAGCCATCGCAAATATGTGTGGCCTCGTCTCTTCTCGACTCCGGCCTTTGTACATCTTCATGTATTCGTTTGTGTAAATAGGTAGTGGACAGTAGGGATTCACGGTGACTAAAAACAGCCCAGAGTAGGTCTGGAGTTGAAATCAGCTTCATGGTATATCAATGTCCGTCTGAACGTAAAACTTACGTATATTAAGTCAGATTTATATCTCGTGTGCAGATTATGCACCACGGATCCCTCGTTGAGGTGTGTAAGCTCGGCCATGTCGTCCGCCTTGTCGAACTTCGCTGGGTTGACTCTATCAACGCTCTCCGCGTCGACCTCTTGTTGCTGCAAAAAGTATAAGCATGGCGTCTACGGGAATCTGGGTTGTAGTTCGTACCGTTCCATCCTCTAATTGAACTAACAGATGTCCGTCTTGCCTCTCTTCTACAACAAGTCCACGAACAAAAGTTTTCTCGGGATCCCTCAGCCAAACATAGCGTTTCCCCGAAAAGTCATTCTCGCCCTCTATGCCCCGTATCTGATCTGCGCCTCTTTGTAGTTCCTCAGACTTTATAAACTGAGGAGCAAACGTGCCGGAGCATTGTGAAGTGTTTCTGGCTGAATTTGAGCGTTGTCTACCATTAGAAGACATTTCAGCAACGGAAGTTAAGGGTGAAAAGGACGAGTTTCGGGAATGGCGCGTTGGTTCAGCTGGAGCTGTTGGGGACATAAAAACGGCGGATTTGGGTCGTGAAGGTGCGGGTTGTGGTCTGGGAGATGGGGATGCAGAATTTCGATTGAAAGGGCTTGCGCGCCTGGACGACCCATCAAATGGAGGATACGCCATCGTAGGCTATTATCCGAAATCAATGGGCCGTAGAAAGCCGTTTGAAGCCCTGCGTGGTATACCAGCGCTGTCGGCAGCGGGGTGCGGGCTCCGCTGTTGGAACGCTCCCCTACAAACAAAGAAGGTAGGCGTGTGTAACCGAGAGGAAAGAAGCCCCAAACACCTTCAAGTCCCTATAAATTAGTGCACCATAGAAAAGAGAAATATAAATTGAAAGTCACAGCAAAAGAGAACTGCGCATATTGATTGTTATCTTCAATGTACATGTAAACATTGAATTCATCTTGATCAACTGTTTGTTTACAGTGGTCCGTGCACTGCCCTAATAAGCTTTACATCATGTGAGATTTACACTAGTCCCAAAGTAGTCTAGTCTCATATGTTGGATTTCTTCCTTCTCTTTTTGACACTTTCTGTGAATCTTTCTCTCTTCATCTTCATCTTCTTCATCTTTCACTTCATCTATAACCTGTTGACTCTTTTCACTTTGGTGCTACTATGAGCCACTGGAAGATCTAGACCCTCCTCTCTTGAAAGAGTGAGCATCCCGCATATCTTCCGCATCTCTTCCGCATCTCTTCCGCATCCTCATCTTCCCGTGAAGATCTAAGAGACTCAGGAGTAGTTTGCGACGAGCGAATGTGCTGTTGCGATCACTCACCTCGCACTTTGTACCGACTTATCACTGATAAGACTTCTCTTCTGTTAATCTAAGCATAATAGTTGTGTCATCTCGTGTCGTTGTGATATCTCGCGTTGCGATTGCGAACGCGTGGTAGAAGACCGCGGAGATGGCGAACTACCCGCCAACACCTTCCTTCGGGGGTCCCTTTAATTTTGCGCCTCAGTGGCCTCCCCCACCGGGTCCCCATCCACCTTATCAAGGGGAACAATTACCAGGTCCCCCTCCACCCCTCCATGGCCCATCGAATCACCCTTTTATGCAGGGCAAACCACCCACACCGCACATTCCTGGCCTCGGAGGGACCAACCGTGTCCCCCTACCGCCGCCTCCACCACCTTTTCCGCCACCTTATTACAATCCCAACTTCGCACACTCGCCGTACTTTCCAATGCCTCCTCCCCTGCAAGAGAAAATATCTCCTCCCGAACGTCAGGGTTCGCAAGCCAGCGGTTATAATGGAGAACCAGTAAAAGCTCTCAGTGGGGAACAGCAAACACGAAAGCAGCTCCAAGGCGCGTCCACACCCGCCAGTAGCGACCTTGCTCATTCTATGCCAATGGGAAATAGAGAGGAGGGTGAGTTGAGTGACGGAGAACTCGACGTCAACATGACGGCACTTGTCAACACACGGTCCACCCATAACCAGAGAGAATCAGATATGGGAACACAGTTCTCTGATACGCGGCATATCCCCTCCCAAGGCCCATCCGAGATCAACAGAGATGGTAATTTATCATTTGTTCCCGCTTCTACTAAAACCACCAATAACTTATTTATAGATCCGAATCGCCAAACAGGCCGCCATACTGATTCCGTATACAGTCGAAAAGACCTCCCCATGAACTTGACTTCGGTGGATTCCTCGACGAACAGAAGTCCACCGCGTAGTAACGGGGTCAGCGATGACGATCTTGGTATTTTACCCCGCAAGCTATCCTCAAGGCGCACACTTCTAACGTTACAACAGCCCAAAAATCGAAACCCACCCCCACAATGGAAGACTTACCACATACACAAAATCATGCTGGAATGTCAGCTTTCTCTGGGACTCGCCTGCCTGGTTTGGGGACACCTCCTACCAGTCGTAATGATCCCTTTCCAGTCGTTAGGAACGAAGACTCCCAGACGCTTCCCTTTAATGTGAAGTCTCCCACTCAGTTACGAGTAATGGCCCAAGGCGCTCTTCTTGGCCTCGCGCCTCACAATGTGCGCTTTAATGAACTAGTCGATGAGGGGATCGATCCAACAATTCTTAGACGTCTTTACGAAGACATAGGAATTAAGATTAACTCAGATCTCGAGGAGGGAAAGTCATCGGCCCAAGCGATATCGTCAGCTACAAGTACGGGAAGCGCTGAAGAAGACAACTATACACCACCAGAACCGATGAAAGACATAGAAATCCAGCACATCCCTTCAAGCAACTCAACTCCCCGTTCGGAAGCAGCGCATCCACCGACCCTGTCGGCCTTAGGGCCAGGTGCTTCGCAAGGTAAACCACAAGACCAGGAACCACAAAAGTCAAATGAGGTTGTGACGGAGCCACCCACGACGGCAGCATCCGGTAAGCCTCTTGAGCGAAAAGAGGTAATTGCTCGTATGTTGGCTGCGCGAGCCAAGAAACCTGCTTCAAACCAAACTGGCCCTGCAAAAGAAAGCAGCAATGCGCAACCAGACTACCAGCCCAAAGTGGATGACAAACGGAATGGCGTGGCTTCCCCTACAACTACTCCTGATACTCAGTCTCAGTCCGCACGGTCAACAGAAGCTCTTGTTAAAGAGAAGAATAAAGCTCAAACCGAACTTGCGCGGCAGAGGATGGAGCAGCTCAAGAAACAGGGTTTCATCAAAAGCAATCGTCGCTCAAATCCCGATTCTGCATCAGCATCGCCGCCCCCACAGCCGCAGAAATTTAATAATAACATCCCTGACCACGCTATGCCAGATAGCTCCCAAGGCCATCAAGAATCTATGCATTACCCTCTTCCCGATCGCCCACCCGCGACTGGCTCCGAACATCAATCCCGGATTCCAGGGCTGTTCATGACTAACTCTGATCAATTAATGAGTGATGTCAAGGAATCACCGAAAGTCATCAGTCTCCCACAAGCGTCTCCAGTTTCCCGCCCGGTGTCGAAGCCTCAGATGCTGCCCCGCAAGCGGCCTGTTGCATCGGATTTTACAGATGAACCATTTTCGTCCGCAAAAAGACCTTTCCAACAGGAGGAGAGGGTTGTCATAGATATAAGCGAGGATGAATCTATGTATGATGGTGACGAGCGAATGGACATTGACCAAGATCCCGGTAGCAAAGCGCAATCGCTGAGACACAAACCCCAAGAAATCCTTTCGCAAACTCGAGATCAGCCCTCTGCCGACATGGTGTCGAAAACTCCTGCTAAGACACCCCCGCGTCCAAGCTCACAAGTTGCTCCTATCTCACGGACCCCTGGTAAAGGGAATGACCAAGAGCATTTACGACAAAAACAGTTGGAGATCGACGCCATGCGAAAGAGGATCGCAGAATTTGAGAAACGACATAAGGCGAAACAGACCGCAAGCAGAACGCAGTCGCCCGGCAGCCAATTGCATCCAGTCTCTTCTCTACCCGAAACTCCACCCATAGTGCAGGAGAAACCCTTGACAGGAAATAAAGAAACGAAACCAGCCCCAGGGGAGCCTTTGACCGCTGGCTCAGAGCTACCTAGAACTGATGTCCAACCTGTCTTGAACACTTCTATAGCTGAAGCGGCAAAACCCAGGTCTTCGACTAGTTCACCGGCGTTGACACGCGCATCACAAGACCCGGCCAGCCTTGACGGCATGCGACAGAAATTCCTGCGAAAGAAGGAGATTGAGTCTGGACTACCACTCCTCGAGGCAGAGCTGCTCAAATATGAGCAAAGGCTTGCGGAGTTCCGTAAAGAGGAACAGAAAATTCTCGCCGAAATCACTAAAGGGAGAGAGGGAAAGAGGCAACTCATTGCGGAGTTAGAGAATCTCGGCATCGAAACAGAGGGTTTATCCACGGAAGAACTTCAGGCGACGAAAGACAGCTTGACAGAAACGGGAAATTTGGTTAGCACAGATGCCTCAGGTAAGTTGAGCCCTCGCGAACCCCGACATATTACCTCATAAGTCGGGATGTTGGCTTGTTCTGTAGAGTCGTGACATGCTTACCCTGAAATTCAGCCCCGGTCCAAACCTCACACGAACTCACCTCAGACAATGATCCTTCCAGTATCCCGAAAGATACTACTGTACAAGGAGCAGATACGCGTGAAGCTCTACCAGATTTCGACCCCGCAAGCCAGCTAAGCGATAATAAGCTGGCTCATCAACCCGCCTTTGAGACGGCACCAAGCTCGCCGCAGGGTGCGTTGAACGGGAACTTGCATGCTTCTATTGAGACTGGGAAACCTAGTCCTTCCACCAGAGATGCAGATGATCAGGGGATATCCTCGAGTTCCTCCATGGATGAGTCAATGAGCAGCGCCCGGTCTCCTTCTATCAATGCTCCTATTGAGACTTCACCCCCTGCCCACAACGCTGTTTCGGTCCCCGTGGTACCTGAGGGCTCTGATCTTCCCGATGTTGGCTCTAATCCTTATACGTCTCGGAGCGACCACTCCCAGTCAATGTCTGGCATATCAGAGCAGACTATTGACACCCCCGATATCATGCAGGGACAAATCCCCGATCCCCAGCGTGAAGGGTCGGTTGATTCGGACGCATACGAACCCCCGGAACCAGAACAAACTGCGGAAAACCTTGAGACCATTTCTAGTCCCCCCTTCAGTCCCGCATCCCCGCATTCTCCAAAGGCTGCGAGTGCTACAATGCCCTCGATTCCTGTTACCCAGCACGATGAGGCACTGACCGAAAGTTTTCAGGAACCCGTTGAAGAACTCCAGGTTGCGAGAGATGCGGCTGAGGCAAGTTAAGTTTCTCCCCGGATATAGCTCGTACTTATACAATTTTAGGGTAAAATGCAACCGGTATCTAACCGGCACTTCACACCCTATGTCAGCCCTTTGAAGCAATTCAACGCGTACAGATATCATCCATCTTACGTGGATGATATCCACGAAGGCTACCGTTCCCTAACCTACAGCCATGACATCGATCCTGATAAATTTATCTGCCCGTTTGAAGCTTCATCCGGTATTTGCAAGGACGATTCCTGCGCATACCAGCATTTCCGTGACATGTATTTGAGTGGTGCGTTGATGGAGTCGAACCACAGAAGCTTGTTTTCCTAGCCCGTCCAACAAATCCTACACGAACCCTCGTCCTTCCCCCTTCCGCCACTTCCAACCGTCCTTCCCGGGTTCCACCTATCCGTTTTTGAAGCTTGCTTACACCGATGCTGACCAAGAACCGTATTAACCCTCGCAGATGATAAGATCCTAGTCCAGATGGGCTCGCGGAGAGAGGGCAAGACGCCGCAAGAAAAAGAAGAATACATCGCAGGACTGAAAAAGATCATCAGCGATATGCGACGCGAAAAGGTGAAAGATTTCAATACTGTCGCTACGGAAATCGCTGCATACCGTAGGCGCTTCCTAGAAGACCCCTCGCGCGTTCTACCCTTGTAATATATCCCAACGCCCGAATCCCTCGAGAAGTCCGCCGGGAAAGCCGACTTCCTACTACTTGAGATCTTACATTTCAACAACTCCCCTTAGGGAACGGGTTTGAAGTGTGACAACCATGTCGACGAAAACTACCAAGAAGCACCAACACTAGCGGGGAGACAACGTCACCCCAGATTTTCTTTTCTCTATTCCCCCATTCTCTGCTGTTCTCACAGCGTCACCGTTTTTTACCCCTTTTTAATACGACATGGGTGAGGTTATACGGTTTGCTCTTCCGCATAGCAGGCACGGCGTTCATATCTTGATGCGCTATCTAGAGACTCTACCAGTTTCGATATTTTGCAAATTTTTGCTATATGGTGTTAAGGTCAAGGGGTGGGCGCTTGGGTAACAGAAGAAGCGGTGCCCGACGAGAAGAATGTATGAGGGAAAACAAGAAAACGCCGAAGAGAGAGGGAGGCTGTTGTGAATATGGGGGATAGGGGTCGGTGAACTGCGAATATCTCTGATATACGCTCTGGGGAAGTGCGTTTTCCCGACTTCTCGAGAAGAGGCCATGTGGTATGGATAGGATATACACACCAGATCAGCTCGATCGTGCTTGTATACAACCTTTCCTGGATTATATGGGCTTTCCTTCTCCTTGGTGGCCAGCATACATAGCTTTGTCTAGCACACTACATTGTCAGACGTAATTATACCAATATTATCATTTATCCACTATTCTTTCTCATCGCCACCCGTAACTGTGAAGCCTGTACTGCCATCTGAGTCGGGGAACTTTTATATCACGTGATATCAAACGCTATATTATGTCATCGTATTAAACTTTATATGTCGTCGCCCTAGTCCAGGCAACGAACTCACGGCGCTGACTGCCTTCTTGACGCCTTAATCCCGGCCTCTATCGATGACTGCCATGCGAAAAGGCTCTCTTTGCCCGTCATAGCCCCCTTGAACTAATCGACCTATGAGGTCTCTCGCATTACTCACCCGTCTTTGAACCTGTTCTCTACACTACGGGGGACACACAGAACGTCACGCCAAAACACAGGCATGGGTCTCGAAGGTTCGAATATGTTCTTCAGCTTCTTTCTCCAGCTGAACTGAGCCTTGCACGTTCGGGCAGGATGAGTGTAGTGTCATGAGTATGCTGCGCTTTTCCTGTGACTCAGGCACTTTTATTTTTCCGCCCGCTTTCTTTCCTGTCTTTTCGCTTGTCGTGTTCTCGTGTTGTCGTTCTTGGCGGTTTGAAGCTTGAATTGTTCTTTTTAAGTTTCAACGGCCTTGCAAGGCGGATTTGAAAGTGATTGATTGTATTCTTTTTTTTCTCGTGACGGGTGGAGAATCTTAGTTTCCGCGGAGGCGGAGTGTCTTTGTTTTGTTGGCGAATGAAGTATACAGATAGGTGTTGGTTCATATCTTGTGATGGATGGATGGAGCTCTCATTCTGCATAAAGATGCTTCGTATATGTCGTCATAGAGATTGTCGCGATGTCTTTTTCCCATTTGCAGCCCATATGCAGTGTGTCCTTTGTTCTGTCAAAGCTCCTCTGATGCTCGTCTTCGCATGCAGATGGTTGACTCACCACTAGCTCCACACGCACTCTGCATTTCACACTCCCATACCGAGCGAAGGTATCGCTCCAACACACTTCAACCCCCCTCCCCACCATCCACATCTCATCCATGCTCAGATCAACATCGTATTGATCCTCGGAGAAAGGCGACCTCACCCAGACACCCCTCCTCTCCAACATCCTGATACGAAGCGGAAACTTTAAACAACAGTCACCGGATCGCGTCTTCCCCTTTCCCCGTCCAATAGGAAATTTCCTTGGAAAAGACTTGGCAATCAAACCTTTCTGATATCATTTCTTCAAACGCAGTGGCAGCGGTTGGTTGTCAAGTAGGGATTTTTCGGAAGATTTTCGCTGTGGGTGGTCACATGTTGGAATTTCGTTTTTGGTTAAAGGGGTTCATTGGTGGGTGTTTGGTAGCGTGATATCGATCGGGAAGGGGTGCTGGATGGTTCGGCACGCACTGTGCCAATTGAACGTCATTGTTTCTGGGCTTTGACCCGACAACACCCTTCGATTGCGGAGGGGAGGTACATTGGTACCTGCCAAGTATTCTGACGTATTATCCCCAGAGACAACTCAACTGAGGGTGAGAATCTGCATCGTCATCCGTGCCTTCGATCGGTCTGGACATCGTGCGTCAAAGCCAAGGGTGGTCAGATAAGCCCTCTTTTGGGGTTTTCAAGGGGCCGTCGTATTCTTGTCAGTTACAGTCAATAATGTCAAGGTTCGTGAAGGATCTCTTTCCTGGGGATCGAGGCAACAACAAAACCCCCCACACTAGCTCACCCACACATGACCTCACCTGACGCTGATTTCACCCCTCCCACAACCCCGTGTCTCTCATGCAGGTAATTTTAGCATCATCGGCAGTCAACAAGAATAGTTCGGGATACACAAGAAAGACTTGAGATCTCGAGAAAGAAGGTGGGATCGTATTATCCCTCACTGATATTCAACTCGGGACCGAAATACGTCAAACCCGCCCTACTTCTGCATCTCAGTCTCCGAAGCCCGCATCCCTGAAATGGACGCCAAGTAGTCCGAGGGATTTGTCTCATCCAACCCCAAAAAAGCCCGCACCCACACCCAAGAATAACGGACCAACTCAACCAGGGTCTCTAAAATGCTTGTCCCCCGACCGTGAGGCGGCAAATCATCAAGTAAACTAATTCTATGCGCCTTCTAGAAGAAGTTTCTTTCCCCAAGAAGTAGATCTGCAGATCAACCCCATGATGCCAAATTCCCCCCTTCCCCCCTGAAGCTTCATTCTCGGGCCAAGCGTTCGATAAAAGGCTCCGATCTAACCGTGCGACTCTTTCTCCGCGGTACGGTCGTCGCCTTTTCGTCTGATCTCGTCTTGAACCTTCTTTCAACATCATCGTAGGTTTCCGATCAAAAGGAAGAGGGCGCAAAAAAGGGCAGTTCTAAGCCCCCTTCTCAAGCCCCAGTTTTTCCCATATGATACAAAAGCCTTATTCACGTTTGCCTTTCGGGATACGTTAAGAAAAGGTTGACGGCTGTCAAAAAAATCCAAATAAAAGCAAAGCGGCGTGCTGGTTCGTGGCTATGCAGGGCGACCCGACCAGATAGGCGGGATCCCGAATTGGCTTTTTCTCTGCCAGTTTTCTTGGCGAGCGAGAACGAGGCCACGAGAATGTCCCGTGGGCGCAGGTGACTCGACCATGTCCCTGGTAACCCTCTAGTACTGAATAGTATAATAGCTATCTTGGCGGGCTCTAATCTGTACGCCGCTGGTTCCTGAAGAAATTATGCAATGCAATCTGTCGATGAGTTTGAAAAATGCCTCAGGGCCGTCGTAGTACACATATGTCGTCCAGATCGGAATCACTTTTTCTCACCCCTTAATATGACTTCATAACTCAAATCTAGACCATAAAAGGAACCATACCAAGATGACATGCCGACCACCGAGCTGACCCGAAGGTTCATCCCGAGTTTCTGTTTGTTTGGTCGAGATAGGAACCCGAAACGTTGAAATTGACATCATTTTGGCGCGTGAGCGGATCGCTTATTAAGGTTAATTAACCCAAATTCTTTTCGGGGTATGATCGGCATCGGGCTAGAACAGATGGGGTCAAGTGCTGGATCGTGTCTTTGATTCCCCAGGCTTTCGTTATGACAACATCTCCGTGGGAGCCTAAGGAACACATCATACTCTGGTACTATAGTGAGACTCACCACTGTTCAATAGGGATTGAGGAAACGGTGTTGAAGAAGTGTTGGGAGGGGGGAGGGGAGTGGTTTGGAACTTCTGAGATATGCTCGTAGCTGACTCACGAGCTCCCATTCCCGACCTCCTGGGAATCAAGAACTCGATTTCGCGATCTCTCATGAAACAAGCAGCAAGGAACAGACAGCGAACAAGGTGACAGAAATCCGGAGGTGGTTCTGTTGGGATGAGTAACAACTTCGATTTTTCAATCTCACTGTCCGGGGTTATCCCTGTTAGCTGATCTTCCTCAGTCTCTCGGGAACGTGACTGGATCGAAAGGTCCCGATTCTTCCCCATTCCACAGAAAGTTAAGGCAACAAGTGTTGCCTTGGACTGATTCATACTGTTCTAAAATAGAAAAAGATGGGACGAGGTTGACAAGTGGAAATCTGTCTGATTGTTTATGAACGGGAAAGTGTAAAAGTGTCCTGTCTTTCTCGTTTCATTTTCTTTTGAATAACTCGAATGTTCGTTCGAGTAAGGGAAAGTTACCAAAAGACTGATATCACCAACTTCCCCCTCGCCTAAATTCAGGCAGAAAAGCAACGGCTGCCTGCACGACCAGGCCGCACCTTCCTAAAAATAGTTAGAGCGATACGATGAACTCAGTCATCATTGGAGAAACCCTGACCCAAGGCGTTATGATGAGGCTCAAAATTGGAAAGTCTATAAAAGGAACTAAAGATACATCGCGGGAACCTCTGCCTCCAAGTTCCCTTTCCACCAGTCCCATGCCCACCTTTCCCCCCTCTCCCCCTCTCCCCATGCACGATGATGTTGTAGCTGAAGAAAAACATGACGATGATGAAAGATGAAACAAAAGGATAAGAAAAAAGTAATCAAAAAAATCTAAGGAAAAGACAAAGAGAAGAAAGAATATGCCCCAGAAACATGCGCTCCTCTATAGGTACCCGTCCCATGCTTTGCGCTCAAACAAAAAATACCCTATCATCCCAAAATCGTCCCAAAATCGTCACAAATCAAATGAAATCCCTAATGCCAAATCCAAAAAATCCAAAATCGTCAAAAACGCTCAATCGACTCCTCTCGCTATGTTGGATGTTCGCTTCGTCAATTTAATGTCGTGAGACAACAGGTCTAAAAACAATGTTAGCCGAATTGTTCAGAATCGGAGGAAAGAGGCAAATCAGTAAGTAAAAACATACCTAAAAACAGATCTTCGCGGCATTCAAATCTTCATAACTCAATCAATAGCGGGAGGCGGGTCGTCGAACAATGATTGTTGGCTCGTTTCGGCTCGAGGGAGCTCGTGAGGATGGAGCAGTGTAATAGCGGCTTCCAGAGCTAGAGTAGGATGTTCGGCGGTCATCATAGCGTGGAGCTGGCGCTGTGTACTGGCTTCTTGGGCGCTGAGAGGTGGTTGATGACGGAGAAGCGTAGTATGATTGCGTTGGGCGGGAGCGGGCAGCGTAGGTGCAGTATACGCAGTTCGCGTGTCTGTGGCCGCAATCGATGCAAGCCGGGTTGTTTGCGATAAGCATGGGGCCGTTGCCGCAGTTGTGACAAGTCCAGGATTCTGCGTAAGGCATGTTGGTTGTTTCTGAAAAAGCTGATGTGGGTCGAGACGAAAAGACGGAAATATTGGGAAATGCGGGTTATTATGAGACAATTAGAGAGTTATTAAAGTGTGGTTATGTCAATTGGGAGTGAATTGGAGAATTGGAAGTTGATTAATATGAGAGAAAAGAGAGGGTATTTATGTGCCTGGAGACTCGAGCACTCAGAATAGAGTCCATAAGGCAACTACGCTGTAGTTTGAAAAACGAGGCGATTCTGGGCGAGGCGTGAATCATAGTAATGAGGCACATGATCGAGGAATCACCAAGGCAGAGAGATAGGATCCTAATCAGTACAAAGTGGGGACCGTTCAACGGTGGAGGGGCTGCTAAATCAGTGTTCGGCGGGTGTGGCTAAGTCGGTGTCCAGCCCGGGAGCCCTCAAAGCCTGCAGAAACCCAGAGGACTTTGTGAAATGACAGTCCGTCATTGCCCACTAGTTCCTCTGAGTCAACAGAGTCACCAGGGTCCACCCTCGACAAGATGTCGGCGGAGACGTGAGTGCGTCGGGAAGAGAACAATCTCGAACAGCCCCGCTAGTGGCCCGAGAAGGCAAACCTGTGAATGAAGCCCTGAAGAAAAGCCTACCCGCTTGTGCCTCGTCGGCGCCCCGTGTGTGGCTAAGGCTTCTTCAGAACATCACCAGCCTCCTGCATCTGCTTCACAGTGTCTTCATCCAGGCAGACATGTAGTGGCCCTCACCGTTACTTTCTCAGATTTTGAAGCGTATCTGTCGAGGCTGCCTTGGCCTTGGCTTATGTAAGCATCGAATTGGAGCCTGATGGGATTCCACGGGAAGGAGAAGAATTACCGCTAGAAGCAGGAAAAGGCAGAGGCAAATGAATATGAAAAAGGTGAAAAAATGACGGACGTCATTTTCCGATATCAACAAGATTGTTGTCGAAGGGCACAGAGCTGAGGGCACGATTTTGAGCCGTTGCAAGAGAGGGAAAGGAGAATGGATTGGTCCAGGGAGAGAAGTTAGCATGCAGCCACAACCTCATAAAGGGTCAGAAGGGGGGAGAGGCTTCCAAGGGGTTCCCATGTATTTTGTTAGGACAGTTCCGCAAGAATATTCCGCTCGTTTTTACCATGGCTTTTGGTAAGTCCGAGGTTCGAGGTTCATAGCAAGGAGAACATCCACAGAGTACCTTCTTCTCACGCCCGGGAAACATTGCCATTAGCTGGTAATCTGGTTTCAAAAACTCACTGTCATTATGACCTTCTGGACTAAGACCTTTGTGAAAGGATCATTGACACAACAACGCTTTTCTGAAGTGTCCATGCCGAAATTCTTCTCCGCTTCAGTTGGAACTTGAGCTGGTTGCGTGCACTCGGGCAAAGGATCCTATCCGAAATTGGTGCCTGCTTTTTTATGAGACGCTGTGCTCTCGGACCCGGTTATCTTAACGTTAACGGGTAGTGGTGAGCCATTGATTATTAGCAACACTGGCTGTCAACCGCATATGCACCCCATACCACCGATTCACAGAGTAAAAAAGAGGGGTGAGTGGTCCCATGTTATAGAGCATCTCGGCTAATAAACGGCATAGGTCCCTGGATCCGCGGACCCGGAATCCTCATCAGACAAGTGTCCGGTTAACAGAGTCCTGGAATCCACATCCAACGAGCAATCGAAGCAATCGAAATCTGACGAGATATGGTCACCGTTTCGATAGGCCGGTTGAATCCCGTGCAGAGACAGACTGTTAGTAGAGATTACCACTCACTCTATCAGTGCACTGCATCTCGGGTTGGCGAAGGTGCAAGCGGATGATCTTCCAAGATAGCTTCGGGAAGCTCCGGTTCACCGACCATCTAGGGAACCGAGCCGTCTTGGGCAATTTTTTTTTTCTTTTTTGGAAAAGGGCGAGTCCAATATGAATTATCGCAGCAGCAACCGGGCACAATTATGCTGCTGAACAGCATCATTCTAAGATATTCCGGGGAACATCTTGCTCTTTTTATAAGAAGGGTCTTCTGGCAAGGCTTTCTTGACAAATTGAACTTACCCCGCGCTCCACAATAGTTCTTTTGGGGGGTGTGTCAAGAGTAATTCCTAAAGGGGGGTCGAGGATTGAATTGTGTCGCTAGCCTTGGCCTCAACGGGCGATCCTTCACGGTGTTTTGGCCTGAAATCGTCGAGGACAAATAATTTCAATACTACCTGCCTTTGCTTCCCCATGTCAAGGCGTATAGCTATCTTGTGATATTGAGCCCCCCGTCACCGGATTGAGTATCTTGCAGGCCATTGACAAGGTAGATATCGCACAAAGGGGGTTGCGGGTAGCCCAGCCTGGAAGCAATGGATTGCCTAGGCATTGGAATCGAGGATCAATACCATCTATCAGCATCCCTTTTGAGCCTCCCTCGCAAGGCTTGGGGTAATTGTCGATGATGGAGGGATGAAGGACGGAAGGATTGAGGAGGGGTGTCCTTCGTAAAGAGGGGTTGATATGAACAAGTCGTCTTGCATCGTGGTGGAAAACAAATAATTACTAATTGGGTTCTGGTCCAATCAGCAGTGTGAGGCTGAAACTGGTTCCCACCATTCCGTTTATGGCTGGTCACATGAGTTGAGATTGTTTGCACCAACTTCCGCCTGGCAGAAAAAGAGGTTCCGATTGGCCAATTTGTCCACCATCCTCCTTTAATGTTTATGTAATCTGGCAGAAAATAAGCTCTCCAAACTACGCTCAACAGCCGAACGCGCTGCACTGATAGTATAGGGGGCTAAAAAGTGTTATGTATGGCTATTGTAAGCTTGTTTACTTCCTCTAGTAATCTTGTCACTGAATACTGTCCGCTTGCTCTCAAAATGAGACTTTCAATCTTGCTTGCTGGTCGCCATACAGGGATTACATTTGCTGATAGATTCACCGCCTTCGCGTTTAATAATATAAGCGTTAGCCAATCGGAATAGAACCCACTAGACTGAAAACGGGTGCTGACATAAGGGCTCTTCATGTCTCCCCGAGCCTCCAAATTTATATGAGACGGGCTGGTTTCTTCACCAAAAGCTCTTCCCTTTCACTTCGTTGTTATTTCCTTCACTAATATGATATTGTTAACCTAATATATAATCCGACATGCACACCCTGGCATTGTGAAATTGCGGGGTCGACATTTCTATGTTATCGGCCGCTTAAGCCATTCTCTCCGGCCTCTCCGCTCCGATGGGCTGCGATCAGAAGGCCGCTAATGTAGCCGTCGCGCGCATAATCCCCGTTATTCTCGGTGGCATGATTGGGTATGCTTCTTGGGTTGTCACGAAGAAGTTAACCAGTGAGTTTTTGCAATTGCCAATGTGGTAGAGGGGACTTCTAACGATGACGATATAGTTGATTACCTCCTGAATCCTGCCCCGCGACACCTACAGAATCCTCGGGTCGGTGCTGGAGCTGGGATATTGGTCGTGTATTACATTCTACTATTTCCAGTTTTGGCATGTTATTTCAGGCTACTACACGAAATCATTTGGAACCCAGGCTTCCTCCCTCGCGGACCGCAATGGCTGGAACAACAAAAGGAGACGGAGAAGACGACGCGAAGAAAGCAGCGAGGAAAGCTCGGAAAGTCATATAATACCGCGAGAGAAAAGAGGGGGGACTTGTTGTCCCCGGAACCCGGTGTTTCCGATGGCAATGATATCGAGAATGGCCTGTCTACCGATGAAGATGGCTTGGAGAAATTTTATACCAAGGATGTCTTTGTTTGCCAGCCGGATGGGAGGCCCGTGTGGTGCAATCACTGTTGTCAGGTCAAAACAGATAGGGCTCGCCATTGCAGAGAAGTCGGTCGATGTGTCCGAAAAATGGACCACTTTTGCCCTTGGTAAGCTTACCCCTCCTTGGGCTTGCATTTGCGTATTGCCAAATTAGGAACCGTAGGATGGCTGATTTGATGGTATCAGGGTTGGAGGTGTTGTCTGTGAAACATCGTTTAAATTCTTTATCCAATTTCTTTGCTATGGAGCAATCTATTGTGGTTTCACTATGATTTTCACAGCAGTATATGTTGCCGAACTTCGCAAAAAGGTGCGTGCATTCCAGATATTTCTCAAAATCTCTTGTCTACTCAATCTCTGTCGTTCTTGCCATCGCAAAAGTAGCTTGAAGAATATTACTAAATCTGGCTCAACATATAGACTGGAGTGTATAATGTCCACTGGCTTGTTGTCCTTGGAATGTAAGATTTACAAATCCCAGTACCCCCAATCGCCAGCCAAGCCCCAGTCTAACACTTAAATTAGGAGTGCCCTCTTCTTCCTCTTCACCCTCGGCATGGCTGGGAGTTCTCTCCAATTCGCCATGATCAACTCCACAACTGTTGAAAATCTTACACGCCGCAGGAAAGTCTGGACTCTCGCAATACACGTCCCGCGCCACGTCATGGAATCAAACCCCCACTGGGCGTCGACAATACCAACCGTATCATACCCCTTTCCAGGCGAATTTGTCTCCCCACCGAATTCCTCACATTCACAGCGGACACCGGAACATCGTGTATTTGCCATAGTCGAAACTAAGCCGGGTGAAAACCCCTTCGATCTCGGTAGTCGTCTCGCCAACGTAAAAGAAGTCATGGGCTATACTATTCTCGAGTGGTTGTTACCACTCCAACACAGTCCCTGCACAAACCATGGCGGCAAAGAAAGCGCATATGCCATGGGTCCTGCGCTTCAACGGCTCAAGAAAGAGGCTGGATTGGAGTATACGCCCCAAAAACCCCAACACGAAGACACCGAGTCATCAGATCAACGCAAGAGACGAAGAAAAAAGCAGAGAAGGTCGAGAGGGGATCGACCCACCTCTGGCAACATAGAGGAAACTTCTACCCTTGACCAAAATGAGGTTGAGATCCAAGAGCCAGCTGAGGCACACGTTCGCCTTTCGGATTAAATACGATCGATGCACTCTACGAAATACTCCAAAAAGATCGATTTTCTTCGCTATGGGAGTTTCAGAAATCCGCCACATACCTCGTTTTCATCTGTTTCATGCAAATATACCCCCAGGTGCCATCGTCATAGCATTTTTTACTCTCATATTTTTGTTAACCCCTCCCTTACTCCTAGTAATCCCTCCATCATCCCCGACAACTCATCCAAATTGGATAATGGGTTAATCCCACCATCCCTAATGCCCACCATCCTCCCCTTTCTTTTTATTTATACTTTTAATCCTCCTTTTTTTCATAATCTTAGCATGGTGTTAATTGGTTACTTGGAGCTTTCTCAGAATAGGTGAAATTGGACTCTGGGGATTGGGTAATTCTTTTTTGTATATGTAAAGGATAGAATGCATAGACAACATGGAACTATAGGTTAAATTGCTTGTTTTTGGTGTGCCCACCTTGCTATAAGTAAGTAGATGTATTCTCTTTTTTTTCGGGGTTGACAGGTCAACCGGTCAACGGATGACTAGGAGCCGATGAAGTGTAGAAGAAGCTCTTGAACTAACACAAATAGGTGGGTGATACAACGCTCAACGGTATTTTCTATATCTTCTACTATGCAAGCGAACAAAGTAGATCTAGTATGGGATAAAATCGGGACAGTCATACGAGGACAACAGGTTCTAAACTAACGCAGGCAAACAAAAGAGATCTATAAGTCACGAGGAAAAATGATGCCCGCTTAAGTGGATGTTAACAGGGGATAACGATTGACTAGGGTGAGATCGATAAGGTCCACCAGGGACCAAGAACTAAATAGAAACAACATAGAAGAAGCATACATGACGGTGTTCATACAGGAATCTTAACCAAAGGAAAAAGAGAAGGGGGAAAGTAGAGCCGCGAAAAAAGGGGCAGAAAAGAGGACGATGATAAAAACAACCCAAGAAGATCCAACAACCAACGCGATCCACCCTCCCTGAGGGATGGGATAAAAGCAGTTCAAAAACATTCTTTGAAACCTAGCTCAAAATCCAACCAAAGGAAAAAGACGAAACAATAACACAATATGGGAAGTATAGTTGATATATCGCTGGGGTATCCGCTGATGACGAAGTGCGTGCTGGCTATGCTATGCAAACGAGAAAGATGTTTTAAAAACGTGCTGGGAACGTGAGATCTGCCGATGGAATAAACGCGGGTGGGTATGCTGATGTTGGGATGTGGGGTTGAAGTGCATGAGGCTTGGGTGATGGGGAGGTGATATGAGTAGATAGGCGCGAAGAAGGCTATTCGGGGTCTGGGGCGGGGATGGGCTGGTCTCCCTTTTATAGAGGTGGTGGATTCGGGCCAAGCTGAGGGGGCTAGACGTGCACCGAGATTGGTGGTAGAGCCGGCGATTTGGGCACTGTGGTTACCCCCGCAGCTTCTCCGGCTTCACCAAGGGACCGAAGGGTTTGGTTCGCCGACTCCCTGGTCCCATCCACCGTTGTTCGGGCTGCAATCACCAGGGAAAGTATAAGGGCTTTCGTTGTCGTACGTGCCTTGCATGGTTTCGAGGCTATGGGGTGTGGTCTGGGCATGAAGCGCCAGGGAGTGTCCTTGGCCGGCGGGTGTGCAGCTCGTACACTTATCGTGACTACATAGGGGGCACCGTGTACCCAGAGCGAGAACATTACACGCTTGGCAATGGCAGCAAATCCATAAGTCCGACATGATGGATAGTAGATGGGCTCGAAGGCTTGGGTCTTTGTTGTTTTTAGAACGAAGTGCTTGATTGAAGTTAACGCTTGTGGTATCGCGGGGATATAAACTGAAGGTTGAGAGACTGGTACGGTAATGATTGGGCTTTGTGATGCTGAGGTTGATGGTATTTATAGCAAGACATAGGGAAACCCGTGTGTTTAAATAGATCTTGTAGCCCAGGACTTGATCGTCATGACTGCATAACTCCAGCGGCGAAATCCGTTCAGCAACTTAGTAGATCTGGTTACACCATCTAAGATTGGCTCTTAGTGAGGCGGTAGATTGATGGTATAAAGGCCAAAGGGTATGGAAGAGACGCCTTCCGCAGCATGCAAAGCTGATGGTACGGCGCCTGGATATGATGACAAGGGAGTGAAAGGGAATGTTGTTCTGCAGTCATCAACCAGAAAAATTCTCATTATCTCCAGCTCTGTGTCACAAGAGAAAGCATAGTCGGTGGGTGTTGTAATAGTAAGAACACTCCAATCGGCGTCAAATGTGAAGGTAAAGAAAAACAGTTGGAGAGCGTGAAGCAATGCAGTTGGGTACCAACCTGGTATCCTTGAATGAGCGTTTAACTCAACCCAGTATCCACGTTGATAGATGATTGAAGAAAGTAAATCTCCCTCAACTCAGTGGCTGAGTTCTGGTGGAGGGATATAGAAGGCAGCGGCACTTAACTTTCAAGCTTCATCAGCCACAACTTAGTTATTTAGGGCGGGTGGTTGAAAAAACGATTCCGCCAGAGTAGGCAAATTTCGAGTCTGGTAATAGGCAACGAGCCAATAGTGATGCTGAGTTTCATGTCCAGCAGTCGGTGAGGTCTTCCCCCAGCCATGGCGGAAATAATGGTGTGACTAACTTCTGTGGCCCCGGAAGGCAGCTTAGACACGCTGGCAGCGTAGTTGGAACGTCGTTGCGTTATTTTCACCGTGTATTCAATGACGCACCCCTGGGACTGCGAGTGCGAGTGGGTGTAATTGCAGCATCAAAGTCTACAGAATGGACTGTCCAGCAGCATGATTGGGCGTTAGGATTGTCAGATAGTCTCTCGGAATGACAGGCTTCTCCTGGTTTTAGGAACCCTCGGTACATGTTGAAAGTTCTCAGTTGCCGTAGTATCAAACTAGTTCGGGTTGACATTGAACAGGGTGGACTGAGATGCCGAAGACCGCGAAAGTCCGTTCTTGCCTAGAAAGGTATCCCCCCCTGCTCGTATCAATTGCGTCAGGCTGCGTAACTAAGCAAGGATTTTGATAAGGCTGAGAAAATAATTCACGTGACGGATCTCCCTCGCAAAGGTGAAGCGAGACTAAGGGGTTCACAAACAACATGGAGGTGGCTATGGGGATAACAAACCTCGGCGGGGGAGGCATCGAACTATTGCCCGTGGAAAAAGAAAACGTTAAAGAAACAACAGTCAAGAAAGGAGGCCGGAAAAAAAGCTTCCTCGGCATAGTTTTGTGGTTCTACCCCTATTACCAGTGGGCGATAATAGAGTTCTGCAACACTGATACTTACGAATTCATGTGGATGGCGGTATCTCGGCTTTCCTGTCTCAACCCGCGCATCTATTCGTGACGCTTGACCGCCGCCCAGGAGGCTTGACAGCTTAAACCAACGCAAGACGAAGCACTGGCTCATGGGCAACGTGCGGTGAGAAGGGAGGGGGCGCGGGAGAAGTGTTTTGGAACGTGCCAAGAGTAACCTAGTAGATATTCGGGTTCCAGGAGCCTCGTTCCATTATTCTCTCCCTGCCCTGACGTAGCGCTACTCCAGCACATTGAACCCTGCCAACAAGGGAGTATCCCACACCGTCCAATGCTCGAAAGGCAACAATCAAGGGGAAAAGGGAATGGCCATGCTCGAGATCAGGGGCAGTGCCTGCTATTCTTTTTAGGAGTATTTTTCAAGAAGTAGGCAACGTAAAATTTACGTGTGCCTCGAGACAACTTTTTCCACGGTTCGTTTGGACTGGCAGTAATATCCGCCTTAGTGTGTTGAGGATGACCATTGGATCTGTCCAACAAACCTGACATCCGATAGAATAATCCAGGTTCATAGATCGGGGGGAATTTTCTGGAAAAGTCGAGCGTCTGAACCCGGGGCCATGTTGCGGCGGCAATCTTCCGCCCACTGGGATGGTAAGTTGGAAGGCTGCCTACCAAGTATCCCGGCACTCACCAACGTCGAGCATCAACACCTCGAAATTGCCTTTCCTCTACCACAGCCACATGTCTATCTTCAGGGCCCAACAATAAATCGTCAAGCTGCCCCCCCTCGATGTTCTTCACCCGTGCCGCCGCCGTCTCTTATTTTTTTTCATGCAGTGTTTTTCCTTGTCGTCATATTTTGCTTTTGAGCCTCAGTCACGAGGTCACCAGGCATTTGTTTAGGTCTAACTTCTTAAGGAAAAGCACGGTAAACTTCGGGAAAACTTCGTTACCAACTCCGTATTGTCTATCAGTATCGATCAATGATGGGGTCCACGTTGACGTTGGACCGGCAAGGCGGACGACCCGGTGGTTCAGAATTTGCCACCGGAGTTAGCTGACAGAATCCGAATGAAAGGATTAAGGGCAAGGGTGCACCTGTTGTGTGGCATGCGGCAGCCGAAAGAGTCCCTCCTCCCACAACCGCTCGTTCTGTGGTGTGGAGGAAAGCTGTCCACCGGCGGATAACTGGGCAGATACCAAGACCAATTGTCTTTCTTGTCCTCGAGATCTCCGAGCGTTGAACGTGCAGGAGCCTGATATCCCAACCTGAAGTCTCGGGCGCATGAACCAGGCTCAACCCGTGACCAAAAAAAGTCCCTTATCGATACGACTACGACCACGACGATGATATCATAGATAGAAGCACGTTGGAGATGAGAAGACAGTGATTGTCTCTGCTGGGGATGATATCTCCCTTCGGACGTACAGTTCAATTCGGAGCGACGGTGATCTTCAGACACCATCCGCGAGTCTCTCACGATGCTTGATACTACGATACGCGTTAATACCAAGATGCATTTTTAATACACTTAGAGACACACAGCAGAGCCTCATCGCCCCTCTCGTGCCGACGTCTGTGTTTTTCCTGCTGTTTCTCCATATTAATTTCTAATCCAAACGCCAATTCTCTGCCAACAGTCGAACCCACAACATGGAACTTGCATGACGCTGCGCTTCTTCTTCCTCTTTCTCCCCATGTTTTCTCGAGCGTCATAACGCCCCCCAAGTCCACTGCCCAATCTTTAATCATTCCGCGCATTTTACATCGCTCGCAACCCGCGAATCTCACGCTGCAGTTGTGTCACCAATCGAGGTATTTCTTCTTTTTGTGGCCCAACGTCAAGTCGGCATCGTTCCGTCTTTTTCCCCTCTTGCCTCTCGAGTTCTCCCGTCGGTTCCCCCAGATCCGCGTTCTCTCGCTGTCGGTCCTCCATACAGCTTTCGGGCAAATTGGTCGGTGCATTTCAGAACTGTGCCCCTCTACGACGAAATCCAATTGGCTTAAGTCATATCACCCCACCCAACAACCATCACCAACATCGTCTCCCAATATCGCCAGCATTTTCTTGATTCAATCCTTTTGGGCATTTGGAATCGATTGTTATATGTTGGAACCGATTCTCATTCTTTTCTCTCTTTAGCTGCAAGGCTCTCGTTTGTTCAAGCAAATTGGTAGTCACACCCCGCTATGACCTACGTTCGTCGACGGACATCGTCACCAGGTGGCGGGCGCATCGTCGACCCAATGCGTTCCTCGACGGGAAATCTTCCCGTCGGTTCAACCAACGACCCTTACCACTCTTCTACGAGGTCTCGCGACGGATACTCGTCGTCAACCGGCAGGGAACCGGTAGAGATAACCAAACCAACCCGCTACTGGGAGGCAAGCGGGTTGAGGCTGGCTTCCTCTCACAATGGTCCACAGATGCAACCCTTACGGCCTGTAGAGCCAAGGAACAATTCCAAGCCGACAACCGAGTATTCTCTCCGCCCAAGAAGCCACACGGATGCTGGTAGACGGCCCAGGAGCCTTATTGTCCCCCCATCTGCGGAGCGCCAGTCACCCATTGCGGAATCGGATTATGAGCGAGCACGAAGCCCCCGACCAAAACCTCACTACGCTGCCGAGGATGCGGATCCATATCTCTACCCAGCAACGTCGCCAAGGACCCGGTATCACTATCGAGTTCCTGGAGCTTATGAGAGCGATACCGGTCACTTGGCCCCTAGCGATGCGGAATCTCGAGCTCGTATGGATCGGCGCAAACACCGGAGCTCCGGGAGCGGAGCAACTAAGGGTTACCCAGCGTCAGGGTCCGTCGTAAAATACCGCAAGGAGGATTTCGACAACCCCGATGCGTTCTCCTACACCAACCCTGAGGAACAATTCGATAGAGATTCTATTGCTGGAGAGCAATCCCGTCGTGCAAACCATAACAGAAAGGAAAGACCCCGGAGCATGACTGGTCTAGATGGCTACCGGCAGCAGTTGGAACTTAGGCGTGAGCCCAGAGACCCAGGTCCACCACCTGCGCGGGGAATAGATAGGTTGCGGACTGAAGACGGTTATTTATCGCCAAGGTCCCAGTATTCATCCCGACGGGCACCTGTCTCCCTCCACAAAGCTGGAGACGACGGTTATTCCTCATATCAAGAAGACTACGGTGGATCCAGAGGCTACCATCGTTCTCAGCGTTATGAAGATGGCAGTCTACACCCTAGTCGTCCACACCCACAGGGAACTCGCGATGAAAAGTTATATCCGGTGGATTCTAGTCGCAGACATGCAGGTAGTGACGCATCCGGGGCTGAATCGGCTACTGGCCACCCACGAGATTCTCACGGGCGAGAGTATGGTTATAGAGGAGCTTCAGATCGTCGATCAGCCAGAGAATATGATGCCGAGTATGCACGACGCCGCAACGATGGGAAATCAGATGCTCGAAGTGCTGATGAAGCTGCGAGAATCCGTCATCTTCGCAGGGAAGCCGCAAGAAGGAACCAATCTGATAGCGACGCTGACGATTATACAACCGATGAAGACCGTCGGAGGTATTTACACCCACAGACCACCCGACCACGGGAACCTGAGTCACCCTCTGGTAAACATAGACAACGGGATGAACCTCGCCATGACCGACATCGGGGCTCAGATGTCGAAGATTCGGATTCCCGCAGACATCCTCGTCACTCACGCCACAAAGATACTGATGATGAAGAGGCTTCTGATTCCCGCAGACCTCCTCGTCACACCCGCAGGGACACAGACGATGAGGAAGTTTCCGACTCGCGCCGAAAAACACACGAAGATCGACTTCGAAAGAGCCATGCCCACGACCGAGCCCCGTCAAAGGAACCTGAACCCCCCACTCCCAAGGGAATCCTCAAGCCTCCCCGCGATAAATTCCCAGAAGATAAAAACGCAGTGCGGGAAGGCGTCGCTCCCTTGAAAGATGCCACCAAAGCAGGTATCCCACCAGGGGCGCGATGGACCAAAATTGATCGGAGGAGGGTCAATCCCGCTGCACTTGAAGCTAGGCAGGAGCGCTTTGAAGAGCGACCGGATTGCGTTATTGTGCTTCGGGTTTTGACCCGAGAGGAGATTCAAGAGTTAGCTGAGGAGACGCAGAAGATTAGGGGTATGCTTCCCCTTCTACCGAACCTATCATCCGAGATTATATCTAACTTTAAACAGAAGAACGATACGAAGCGGAAAGACGAGAGCGCCGACGACGACGTGGCGGTGATGAACGTAGACTTGAACGTGGCCGTCGCGACTACGATGATGGGTCAGATGCCGATACCAGCAGCGACGACGACGACGAGGAAGATGATGAGGATGACGATGAGTTCGAGGATGCCAAAGCCCAAATGGCCATTGAAGCTCCATCCCGACACCATCCTCCCGAATCGAGATCATGATATCAGTGTTAGGTGTGTGTGCACGCTATATCCTGCTCTTTATCATCTACTATCTACAGTGTCTGGCAAAAAGTCTGAGCCCGCTCCTATGAGGTGGTCTGTGCTTTTTTGATTCATTCCTATTCTTTGTGCACAGACCATCTCATAGGAGCGGGCTCAGACTTTTTGCCAGACACTGTATCTGGTTTCGGAGAAGACTTAATATAATGTTTTATGGAAAAGTAACGAAATTTTAGCAAGCTTTTATGAGTTTTGGCATATCATGATACCCAATTCTGACTTACATTAATGTCCCTGTCGGTGGTCAACACCCATTCAAGGGGGGAACTGCTCTTGGGGGTCATGATAAACTAAAGATATAACTACAATGTAGAAGATTGCGCGGTATCCACCCCGCTTCCCCTTACCTTGTACTCCCAACTTCATTCAGCCTACCTACTGTGTGTACAAACTCAAGAACAAACCTAACTTGACTAATTCTTTCGTGATAGTGACATCAGCGAAAAGAGTCACATTTGTTTTCTTCTCTTTCGCAATGACAAACAGTTTCTTTGCTCGAGTACTAAAGTGTTTGATTGCTCTATCAGAGTAGAGAAGATGGGATTTTGAAGTCATTGTCGCTGTGAATGCGAGATTGCCCGACGAATATATATTTTTGTTCTGCCCCTCTATCACACCAACTTCTTTCCCTTTTTAACCTTTGAATGAATGAAGCCTATGAACACTGCGCTCTGTGAAATCGGTTATTGCAGTTGACATGGACTCGGATAAATTGATATGCGATGACAAGCGAAGTTGGGACAAGAAAAGTTGGGTTTCATTCTCAGAAACAGAATATGAGGGGGATAAACCCTTTAGTGAGCCCTGCTTGGGCGGTTCTCCCCAGCATGGTTCTCGTCGCCTGTGAGCCTTCCCCTTGACTGGAATGCACTCGTGGAGATAGCGTCACTCGCTATTTGCCTCTAGCATATATGTTGATGAGCGATACAGATCGATATTCGGCCGTTCCTCGAAGGGCAACAAAAAGGAGCAAGTGGAAGCGAAACAGAGGGAAGGGGAGGATGCTCTGCTTCGTCGCCATGAACGTGAATTCTTGGACCTGAAACACCGCCATAAGATGGAAATGGTAACCGAACACCATCGTCATACGGCTGAGTGGGACGAGAAAATCAATCGCCGTATATTGGAGGCAACGGAATCCGGTAATTATCGCGATGCTGTGGAGAGGGTGAAGCTAGAGAATCGCCGTGATTTGGAGCGTCTTGAATTCAAGAATCGTCAGGCCTCCGAGAGAGCCGAAAACAGTCATCGTCGTGAGAGAGAAGCAATGGAACTGTTCCATCGCCATTATGAGGAGTTCGAAGCTGAATTTGATCAAACGGGAAACGAAGACAGGCATGCAGCCCGACCAAAAAACAAGAGCTTCTTTCGTCGTCTATTCCTGAAATCTGCTTCTGCTGCTGGGACAGGGTGATGCGGCGTACCATCCGAGGAGCCACGGGGTGACGTTGCTATTTGTCTTCTGTGCAGCTTCTATATCACGTGATGACTTCGATATAGCGACGGACGAAATTGAAAATCTTGTGATTGCTCGAATACAGACTGCGAAAAATATTCAATTTATATAGCAATGTTTTGAGATGAGAGTCTCTCGATAACTAATAAACGATGACGTCCCTTTATTCTACTAAAGAGTTTGGTTCTCGTGTAGGAGATTGTTTTGTCGACATCGGTTGTCATCAAGTTATGCAACGCTGATGCGTTTACGAAATTACGAAGACGCGAGGCAGAGGTTTTGACCGATGAAAACAGGGACGAGAACTGCACCGAAATAAGATATTTCTGTGTGACGAATTTTGGTCTCAGTAGGTATCTTTTCAGCTCATCATTCCATATTATAAAGCCCGATGAATGAGGCCACTGCGACGGGGCTGGCGGCAAAGCAACGTCGTCGGCGGGAAAAGAATCAGCTGTCATGCAACCCCTGTCGCCGAAGAAAGTCGAGTCTTCCTTTCCCGGGCCACATCGCCATATAGCCATGGCAAGAATCTTAGGAGAGGAATTCTGCTAACTCTCGGAAACAGGGTCAAGTGCGATCGGAATCTACCCTGTGCTAGATGTCTCCACCGCGATGAGGTTTCCCTGTGTACCTATCCTCACATCGCAGGGAATGAAGTCAATACTTCTTCTACCAATTCGGGGTCCCCAGCCCACTCTCGCTATCAAAGCATGCGGCAACAGAACAGTGGTCATTATATGCAGCCTCACGCATTGTCGACCGAGTCTCCATTGTCTGCAGGCTCCCTTGGCCGCATCCAGATCCAGCAGAGTGAGACAAACTATGTAGGACCAGACCACTGGGCGGCGATTGCTGATAGGGTAAGATTCTCTTTGTAGTCGGCCAAGATCACTTGCAAATTACCGTTGGCTGATGAGGTATTCCGTAACTATCAGCTGGGTGGAGACCAAGCGTCAACCTCCGGAAGGTCGCTATCACCACTTCCCGACCAGCGGCATACCTCTGCTGAATTACTCCAAGGACCACATGCGGATGTGACACTTCAAGACATAATTGCATCCCTTCCGCCGAGGAGAATTGTGAACCAGTTGATATTTCGCTATTTTAATTCCTTGGATCTGGCTCGCTGTATGTCTTCCGATAACAGGAAGGCCAACTTGAAAAGAATTCCGAAGGCTGACTATACTGAATTCAGTGGCGAGCCATCCGCCGACTTTCGAGGCCGAAGTAGGTAAACCTTGATTTGAGCGGGCACATTTTCAAGCGGAAACTAATTGTAAGACCACAGTATGAGCGCTTCTGGGAAGACCCATCCAACGTTTCAGTGAATTGGCTCAGCATACTTTTCAGTATGATGTGCCTGGGTGCTATTACTTCCGTACGATTTGATGAGGCACTACCTCCCGAACTTTCCCAAGTGGGGTCCCCGATGGAAACAGTCGCCCATTTCCGCCGGCGCAGCGCTCAGTGTCTGAACCTGGCAGGCTACATCAAGCCAACGACTTACACCGTCGAAGCGCTTTTGCTGTACTTTCATTGTGAACTCTCCCGAACCAGAAATCTCACGTTTGAAGACTATCTGATCCTAACCACCGTAATCCGTGTCGCGATGAGAATGGGTTACCATCGGGATCCTCGCACTATCATCCCGAAATTTCCATCTTCGTGGGCGAACTCAGGCGACGAGTATGGACGCTTTTAGTCCAACTGGACATCGTGATCTCGTTCGAAGTGGGTTTACCCAGAAACATCAACGAAGACGAGACGGACACAGCTATTCCGCAAAATCTCCATGACAGGGATTTATCCGAATCGATGACGGAACTTCCTCCCTCTCGACCTGAAACAGACTCGACGGGCTTATTGTATGTGATTACGCGAACTAAGTTGCTCGCTGTGCTGGGTAAAATTCAGGCTTGCGCTACCTCAATTCGTCCATTCACCTACGATAATGTCCTCCAACTGAATCAAGCACTGAATGATCAATACCAGGCAATTCCAATCAGCATGAAATTGCATAGCAGCTTCTCGGTTACTGATTCCCCAACTGTCATTATGCGCCGGCTGATCATCGACATGTTCGGTAAGCAGTTGATGTCTCGTGGAATGCAACTCTTCAATGCAACGAGCTCAGTTTAGTTCATCGGGATATTGGTTCCTTCGGGTGGATAGTGATGGTTAGGAAGTGTATAGATTCCCTTCAATTGTATTAGCTCATCGATAAATAAATATACCCTCGACACAGAGGCTCACATGCGCACGCATTCATCCTTCACTGTTAACTTGTCGGGCCAGAAACCCCGAAGAACTCGGTGATTTTTCTTCGTTTGGTTGGGTCAGGTAGGGCATTTTTAGATTATTCTAGATCAGGCTTTTGTCTCCTTTTAATAGGGCGCTCCTCCAGTGTCTTCGAGTTTGCATGGTCTTGTCCATCCTTGAGAGTTGCTTCTTTGCATTCTTCTGTAGTCGGGTCTGTTTTCGTAGGAGACTCTTCTTCCTGTGCTTCTCTCGAGAAAATATGATCCTGTCTATCCAGTGGACAACTCTCCAGAAACGCAAGTGAAGCCCAACAATACTTTTGCGGCGGACCTTTCAGAATTTCTCTTGTCACAGCCTCCCTCAGACTAACACCCTCGTTCAACTTCCACAAATCAAGTATCTCATAGCCATACTTTGAAAGTTTTCTTCCGGCATTAAAATCCGCATTCCCAAACCCTCCGTCCTCCTGGACTTCTCCGGGGACTTTGCCGTGGGAGATGCGATCCACATATTCAAGTCGTGATAGGGGAGCCGTGGTATAAAACCAGATGCGGCGGACAGTGGGGGGGAGGAGGTAGCGGCGATATTCATGGTTTTTAAGACGAAGGGAGATGTTGTTGATGTGTTCGGGCTTTATGCTCATGAATATGTCTGCCTTGCTTGTTTTGGTGGCTGCTGAGGACTTGATTTTAGCCATTTTGGGTGAGGATATTAAATACGCGTGTATTTCTGGTTAAAGATTATATCAACGGAAGCAATGAGGCACTTGATCTAATCAAGGTTGAAGTCGGAGTCCCATGTACTCCGTAGTAGGTTGACAAGAGAGGAATCATTAGATTCCCCAGTTTGGATTTTCGATTCCTCCGGATCGGAGCTAACCCCTTCGGGCCTCGACGATTCTACCGAAAATAAGATCTGAGCTCAAAATGATCATTTTGTTAGAAGCTGCGCAATCATCTCAGCAGCTTGATCTTGCAGGAATATATCTTACTATTGAGATACGAATAAGCTTTTATTCTATATAATTTTTATTTTATAAAATTGATTTGTTCAAAAGAAGCATTTTTGAATGACACAAAAGCTTGTCTGACGGGACCATTTCCGCTAGACGCGGACGCTCAGGAATAACCACAAAGAGGCTTCGGACCATGTCTCTTCGCGCTACATCATTTAAAATGGGCTTCCCTCCAGAGAGGATTTTGTTTTCGAGCCGCTTCTGGACCCAGTTGTTGCGGTATTCCCGTAGTCCATCTGCGTGAAGACTATGCTTCAAGGTCTGGATTCTTTTCTTGGTGATACCAAGCTCAAAAGAATCTGGCTTGTCTCTTGAAGCCAGATTCAGCTCCCGCAGCTGCCTCTCAAGCTCAAACACGCCGACCGTGATACAAGACAAGACAATTGCTGATCCCCAGTGTTGTGTTCGTGCATGGCCTCAACCCACGGGGCTCGGAGGACCACGCTGTGTACACATGGACAAACCGTTAACGGCGATTGCTGGCCTGAATGCTGGCTCCCACATGTTCTACCGCTCGCCAGAATCCTCCTTTTCGCGTATAACTCGAATGTGTCTTTGATGTGGCGGAGGCGACGGTTCGTAATCACGCAAATACTTTGTTGGACAGACTTGATGGCTTAAGATCTGAAGAGGTGCGTCGGTTGGGTACCCCTGAACAAGAAGCTGGATTCTGACCGTTGGAGAACGTGTCTCGCTGACTTCAATTATAGCACCAGAAAAGCCGACCCATCGTATTCGTATGCCATTCACTCGGAGGTCTAGTAGTCAAACAGGCAGGTTCCCAGCCTCCTCTAATGGTGTTGGAATGCTAAGCTGTCCCAAGGTTTTTGTCGTTGCTAAAGTTATGGATCATTTTTACGAGAATGTTCGAAATTCTACCTACGGGCTAGTCTTCTTTGAAACACCACATCACGGTGGAAACGGTGCCAGCACAGCCAAGGTAGTGGCCAACGTCATAAGCGTCTTTGCTGGCGATTTGAGGAGCAACCTGTTACCGGGACTGAAGAGCAACTCCCTTTTGAATGAGGCAACGTCAGATGGTTTCCGAGCTCAGCTGGCAAATTACAAAGTGATCAGCTTCTTCGAGATGAGGCAAAGGGCTTTGAGAGTCCGTGGTTGGAGGGTTCTTCCCACGGTGACAAATAGGTTAAGGATTAAGTCCATAGTTGGATCCTTGAGACGACTAAACTATTCTGTAGTTGATTGTCAACCGCGTTTGCGCCAAACTGGGGTCTCCAAATGAGCGTGTTCTGGGCATTGATGCCGATCATTCCAATATGTGCAAGTTCTCAAGTGAGGAAGACGCGAACTTCCTCCTCGTTGCGCGGCACATCAGGGATTTGGCTAACGAGGCCGCCGCCAATTTGAGTAATGAATCGCACAGCGACGGCCCACAGATTGCATATGCTCCTGGCTCTACGCAGAGCCAAAGTAACAACACTGCGGATCAACATACATCGGCTACAGAACTAAATCCACACCAGCGGCAAAGTTTATCTAACCTTCAGAGCACTCTGATCATGGCAGATCTCTGTAGAGACCAGAACAGGTATAGTGAAGCTGAGGAGATGTACCGAAAGGCCTTGGGTATGAGCGAGACAGAACATGGCCTTGAAGCAAGTCAGACCATAACCTGTCTTCGAGATGTAGCATGAGCTCTCTCAGAGCAAGAGAAATACGCCGAAGCGGAGACGTTTTGTCGACGAGCGTTAGCCGTGGAAGAAACAAGCGCAGATGCACTGCAGACGCTCGGTATTCTCGGGTTAGTTCTGTGCAAACAAGAGAAGCACTCAGAGTCAGAGAGTGTCAACCGTCGCTGCTTGGAGATGAGCAGAGAGTTTAACGGACCCGAGAGTCCGGACACCCTTCATCGGTATCAGATTTTAGCGAGAGCGTTGCAAGATGCGAAGGAGTTGAGAGACGCAGAACTCTTGCTCCGAGAAGCCGAGGAAATTGGCGAAAGAGTGCTTGGATTACAGCACTCACAGACCCTAGACATGAAGTATATTCTCGTAAATGTCTTGCGAGGGCAGCGCAAATACGCGGAGGCCGAGTCCAGATGTCGAAATCTATTAGATCTCACCACTGAACAAGCATCAGAGACAGACGGAAGAGGTCGTAACAGATATCTCGACAACAGGAGCCTACTCGCTCGAATATTACAGGACAAAGGCGGCAACACGACTGAAGCAGTGAACTTGAGGCGCGAGATACTAGAGAAAAAGGAAACCATACTTGGTCCAGAGCACCCTTCCTTCCACCCTGGAAACTTTAAGCGACCTTGCGAGCTCCCTGGGGAAAACAAGAAGAGTACACGGCCGCTCAAGAGATACATCAGCGGGTCCTCGACATAAGCTATAGAGTTTTCGGGCCCGACAATATCAACACTCTGGTCCGTATATACCAGCTGGCAACTGCGCTTCGAACTTCAAAGGAATTATCAGCAGGCAGTGCTGATGATGTATAGGCGAACCCTGGAAAGCAGTGAACGAGTCCTTGGACCGGCGCATCCATTCACTATTATGGTGGCCAACTTTCTGGCCCAAATATATCGAAATCTAGATCAGCCGGTGCAGGCAGAGCAGGTCCTTCGGCAGTACGTCTAGTGTAAGCGGTGCATTACGGTCTTCGACAGAGAGAATTTTTTTGAATTTGACGACTGACCTACGAAGACACATGGAACGATGGAATATAACGAGGTACAAATTTCTCGAAGGTTCCCGCCGTGAAGATGAAACATTATAAATGTACATCCCACTGCTCCCAGACTCTTCTTTTGAACAGAGATTCAGTAGTAAATAGTATGGGACCCATAGAGTAGTATATCAAACAATAAAAAATAAGACAAGTATAAGTAAACTATTTACAAACCCCCATCCCGAGTTAAGGGTGAGGTACATGGAAAGAAAGAAAGAAAAAGAAAAGAAAAAGGGGAATAAAACTTTTGAATATCACACGCATACCACATACCAGACCTCCATCTTCATTTTCATACACAGACATCATACCCCTTTTTTGGCGTTCGTTTCCCCCCTCGACCTCCCTCCCTCTAGAATACCTACCTCACCTCCTTGATACCATCCATCATCATACAAAGAAAAGAAAAGAAAGAAGCAGAGAAGAAGAAACGAATCACAAAGAGAACCGCATCAAAACACATAAAAAGCAAACAAAACACCACCCAACCCCGTCTTCCCTAGAAGCATTGTACAAAAGAGTATTCCCACAGCCCACAACCAACCAATCAACCCATCAATCAACACTCCCCCCCTCGGCATCCGCCGCACCTCTCCTCGACGCAGAAGCAGAAGCAGAAGCTCTCCCCCTCCCCCTCGCACCTCTACCACCAGACGAGGAAGCCATCCTCCTCTCCCGCTCAAGCCACTTCCTCTTCCCAACCCTCGTCTCAAAATGCGGTGCCACGGTCGAAACCTCCTGTCCGGCAGTGAGCATCGTGCTTCGCATTTTGTTGCGGTATGCGTCCACTAAAAGCGTAGCAAGAACCCCCCACATTAGTATAAAAAAAAGAACACACACTCAGCCAGGCGGGGGAGGTGGGTGCTGGGTACTACTCACGAGCCCTCTGCAAAAACAACGGCCTCCCCGCAAAAACCCTACTCTGACTCCAACTCATCCGATACCCCAGATCATTCAACATCATCTCCCTCGCCTTCTTCCCCCTGCCTATCCCGGGGACCGCAACATCCACATCATCCCCTCCCGCAACACCAGGCATAGGAACAACCGTCCTCCCGACCGTCGGTCCCTCGGCTCCATCCGCACCAACACCAACCCCACCACCACCACCAAGCACATCAACATCCATCCCATCCCCACCCCCCTCCACACCCCCCGCCCCGGCCTCCGCACCACAAGCTAACCTCCCCCTCCCCCCCCTCCTCACCCTCCTCCCCCTCTTCCCCCCATCCCCCCCATCAACATCCTCCCCCTCATCCCCATCCTCCTCACCACCCTGCATCTGCACCGGAAAATAACACCTCGGAAAAACCGAATTCTTCTTCCGATACGAATCCGGAATCTCATCCATATCGACCTGATCGAGCATGACTTTAACACGCACCCTACACCCTCGCTGCAGGTCCTCTACGAGTATGAATTTGCGGCGTTTGCCTTCGGGGAGGTCGCCGAAGAGAATTGTGTTGTTTGCGTTGTTTGCGGAAGAAGAGGTGCGGGTGGCGACTGCGTTGCTACTACCATTACCGTGATGATCTATCGGGTTGCCGTTACCGTCGTGGTGTAATAGCGGAGCCATCGACGGCCCAGTCTGTTGTTGCATATGGGAAGAAGAAGCAGCCACTGACGCAGAGCCAGGTGGTGGATACGAAGAAGAAGAAGAAGAAGACATATCGTGAAACACGTGCGCGGGACGAAGGTCTTGTCCGTTTGCGGTAGATGATGATGGACGGTGAGTTGAAGGGTCACCACCGTTACTCGTTGCGTACTGGGAAGTGTGGTTGTTGTTGTTGTCGCCTATAGAAGAGAAGAGAAGATCAAAAGAAAGGAAAAGTCATATTAGCCTACGCTTTTTAAAACAAATAGCACCTGGCAGAGAAGAAGAGGAAGAGGAGAAGGAAGAGAGGAGGTAGGTGAGGAAGAAGAAAAGTAAGTGAGATAGAAGGTAAAAGACATCGTATGTACCCATAACAGTAAGTTTGAACAAGAAGGGGATAAAAGACATATAAGAAATAAGGTCAACCATACACAGCGTAAAAAAAAAGTCACAGAAAAAAAAAGGATATATATACACCATGGCCACATAACCCACGCCCTCCCATCCCACCGTTAAAAGCAACATATTTTCCACCCAATTTACACAAACGAAAACGTTAAATAAGGAGGAAACAAAATGTACAAAGAAAACTCGTTCACTCCTTTCCATCGTCAAGACATAACATGACACATGACGAGGGCAGTGGACGATTTCATTTGTGCGAGACAAGAGAATTTCCTTTTCCTTTTTTTGAAGAAAAAAAAGAGACATCATATCTGGTGAAACATACCGCTAACATCTTCTCCACCGGGTGCATTGCCATCCGGGTGAGCATGGTGGTGGTGGAGTGCCGGGCCAACCATTCCTAGGTTACCGGGAGGTGGCCTCGAGGCTGGGACTGCCGACGGGGTCAGGCCGTTGCCAGGAACGCCTGCTGGGCCCGGACCACTGGGGCCAGCCATGTGGTTGGGATGTTGGGTGGAAACGGCTTTTCGGTTGTTGATCTTGGCCATTCTCCTCACGCGACGGCTGCGTAGGCGTGGGTCCTGGTTGCTGTTGCGCCAGCTGTCGACTGCACGCTGGATGAGACCTCTCTTGCCTCGGAGACATGGGTTGAGCTCAGCCAACGCCCATCCAACCGCATTACATTCAGTCTCGTAGACCAAACGGTTTCCTCGGTACTGGTCCTTGCTGCAGCAGGCACGAGGGTAGACGCAGTTCTCCGTCTTGAAGTCGGTGCTCAGATGCTCGACATTCACAGACTCGACATCGCATCGGATGGTGTACTCGAGCTTGACGCGATCACGGGAGTATTCGAACGCGATCCACTGAACACCGCTGCTATCCTGTCGCACGACCAGAGGAGTCGTCGCCGGGATAGGGCCAGGAGCAGCATTGGGGTTGGCGCCTGACGAGGAGCTGGAGTGGCTGTTCTGCACTGGTGCCGTTGGGTGGGCAGGGTTCATGGCAGCGCGCTGAGGAGGAGTGGGTTGCTGTTGGTTGGGGTCCATCTTCATGCGCGGGCTGCTATTCATGGGAGCTGGGTGCGTCTGCGGTTGCTGGTGCTGCATCTGGGCGGCGCTGCTCACGAGCAGAGGTTGCGACGTGAGCTGGGTGTGCTGCTGCTGGGCGCCTGGGTGGGGAGTGTATGGCGAGTGGTGCACCGGGTTCATGGGAGGGTACTGAGGGTACCCGTACATCCCTTGCGGCATCTGCGGCGGTGGTTGGGTATAGAGACTACGGCCATGCTGATCGTGGGTCTGAGGGGAGGCGACCGAGGCGGGAGAGTTGGACTGGGGAGTGTGGTAGATGGGAGGGTAGGGACGTTGCATCTGGGCGGTGGCAGCCATCAGGTCGGGTGCTTCTGGGAAGAGTTAGTTTCGTGCTGACTGGAGAGGTAGTAAAAAAGGAAGTCATACCGGTGGAAGGGTACTGGCCCGGGGTACTAGTTGGGTTATAAGGACTCGGATGTGACGTGTAGTAGGTCTGCTCCTGGGGAGGCGGTGGACCGTACGGGGATTGATGCTGGAGCGGGATGCCGTTCCCGAGGGCGTGAGGCGGTGTGTAGGTACCCGGGGGCACGGAGGTAGTTGGTTGGTGGGGGGATTCGGGACGCTGCCTCTGCTGCTGGACCAGGCCGGCGGATCGGGGATGTTGCTGGATGTTCTGGGGCGGTGGAGCCTGGTGGATAGGTTTAGGGTTGCGATGCTGCAGTTCAAGAATGAGATATGTCAGAAAAGGGAAATGCGGATCATATAAGGTTGACAGAAAAAGCCGTTGAGAAGAAGACGCAAAGAAGAAGTGGAAGTAGATAAGAAGCAAAACAGAAGAAGCTCCAGGGTGGGCAGTACAAGAATGCTGTCAATGGCCAGGTTCCTCTTTTTACTTTGCCAATGTTTCCAGGGGGGGAGAGAATAGCCGTTCCAAGATTGATCGTGGCGGTAGATCTCAGGGGTTGAAAGAGGAAGGAAGGGGGATAAGAAGAGTAGAAAAAGGGAAAGAGCGAGGGAGATGAAGGAGGTTAAATGGTAGAAATGTGAGGGATGAACCTTTATCGAAGGCCCCACCGTTCTTTTCGATCTGAAGAAGAAGGGAAGAGGGGTAGAAGAAGGTGGTGGAGAGGGAGGAAGTGTAGGGAGGTAGGGGGTTATTATAGGAAGAAGTGATAGTGGTCAAGGGTGGGATGACGGGATAATTTCACTTTCTTCTTCTTTCTCCAGATCTGCAACTGTCGGCAGGGATGTGGATTGGAAGGAAGAAAAGGCGCGACGTGAAACGTAAACACAGAAAGATGCCAAGAAAAGGCAAAGGAAGAGAGAGAGAGAGAGAGAGCGGGGATACTCGGGTAAGGTGGGCACGACAAGATAAAGAAAGAGGGACCAGATCAGGAAAGATGGCAGAGATGATCCGGTCGATCTCACTCAATCTGGTGCAGCCAAGAGAGAGGGAGGAGATGGAGACTAAACCTCATCGAGGCCGGTGGATCATGCTTTCTCTCTCAAAGCGGAATGAGCAGGGGAAGGGAGGGATGCAGAGGCAGACAGGGAACAAGCTGGTTGGGATGAGAAGGGGGGAGGGAGAAGGTGATGTGTGCGCGTGTCCATTAGAAGAAAGGGAACAGGAACAACAGAAGAAAAGAGCCGGGAAATCGGGAAATCCGGGAAGCAGGAGCAGGAGAAAGGGTCTCTCAACGCCCGCAGGAGAGATATTCCCGCAGCGGAGAGATGCACACACACACTGCCAGAGAGAGGCAGCGAGGTGGTCCATGCTTCCGGGAAAATCACCCGACTCGATCAACTGTGTCTCGGTCTTTCTTGGGAGGGGAAGAGGGATAGATCCATCCACCTGCCGTCCCCTTCTTCCTTGGGTTTCCCCTTGGGGTCGAGCCCAGGGTCGGGTTCAGGTTAGGGCAGGTCAGGTCAGGGCCAGGAACATGAGTCGACAGGCCGATGGACAGACAGACAGACGCGATGATGGGATGAACACGTGCCACACACCAGCACTAGCAAAACAGTAGAGACGAGAGAGAAAAGGGAGACAGACCTCTGGGTTGGCAGTGCGGTACGGGTATCCGTACTAAGAGGAAATGTCACTGGGTTGTCGGGGGGAGAGGTCGAGGAAAAGTGGACGAAGGAACCAAAAGTATAGAAGAGTGATGGCAGGGAAGATGAGATAGAATATGCGGGTGAAGGGAAAGGAACCAGGGGAAACCAACAACTATCGACAAGAGAGAGGGAGAGAGAGAGGAAGGGAAGATATATACCCGCCAACGCAGTAAAAGTATATAGATATATAGATGTGTTAGAAGTATATATGTATATAGATTACCGGGGTGTGCGTGCGTGAGTATATATTACTTATCTCTTCTCTCTCTGGATCTGTGATCTCCCAACTCGATGTACGGTAGTTTTGGTGGCTGTTGATTTACCGTGGATCGAGGAACGGAGGGGTGGAGAGGTTGGAGGTTGGGGGGTGTTGAAGGGAGGGAGGGATAAAGGTGGAGGGAGGGGGGGGAAGAGACAAGGATGAGGGAAGGAAACGATCAAATAAATAAGCAAAGCAAGAAGAAGCAGAAGCAGAAGAAGAAGAAGAAGAAGAAGAAGAAGCGAGTGATGGATGAGGAGGGAGAAGATCAGCAAGGAAAGAATTTAACGGCTTTTTTTGCTTTTTTGCTGTATTTTCTTTTTCGCCTTCATCTTTTCTTTTCTTTTTTCTTTTTTGCTTCGTTTTTGCTTCTTTTTTGCTTCTCGAAAGTGTCAAAATGGATAAACCCGGAAGAGGGAAAAATGGGTGACAGGGGGGGTAAGTAGTTGTGTGAGGAGGGAATGGGCGCGTGTGTTTGGTTGGGTTGGCTTCCTCCAGTTTGACAGGTGGGAAAAAGAAGGGAAAAAGAGAAGAGAGAGAAGCAAAGCAAAAACATCACAAAAACGCGTAAAAACGATATGCAAAAATGAAATCAAAAGAAGAAGTAGATATCAAAAGCGGAAAGAAGTAGAGAAGAGAGGTAACTCACGTCGTCGGCCACCGGCGCGGACTCGTCCTTGTACTTGGGTACGGGAGGGGGTCCCAGTTCCGTCTGAACCATGGCAGTCATGGTTGGTGTTCTTGGGAGGAAAGGGAACGAAGAGAAGAAGGTATAAGGTAGATGTTTTGATTGTAAACGAGCGACGCGAAGAGAGAGAAGAGGTAAGTAAGAGAAAGTAAAGTAGAAAGAGGATCAGCCCCAGGAAGTTAATGGTTCATCTGGTCTGGGATGCGGTGGGTTGGATGTGGGTGGACGTGTGGAGGACCGTGAGGAGGCAAAGAGGAAGAAGCTTCGCGACAGGAGAATTGTCCGTTGGATAGAACAAGACAGGATGAAGACGGTTGAAGAGGAAGAGAGGCTGTCAAACGTTGGCTGACATGCGGATCAGACAGAGAGCACCGCGTGTGTGTACGATGAGAGAGGGAAGCGTGTGAAAAAGCAAAGAAGAAGCGTAAGAGGTTGAAAAAAAGAGCTTGACCAGTCTCTGGGATGATGGGTAAAAAAGAAAAAGGGAAGAAAAGAAGCTTAACGGGGGTTGGGGGGGGAAGGTCTAAGGCGGGAAGGGGAAAGGAAGGGGAAAGAGAGACAAGACAGATTCCAGAGCCAGCGGGGTTCAGGGTGGTTATAGGTTGATTGGGGGAGCGTTTAGTTAAGTAAACATGGGAAAAGAGAAGATTTGCTTCGTGGTATCTCTCCGAAGAAGCGTGACCAGGGGAGGGGGGCAGAAGAAGGAAGTAAGCGGGGGGGAAGGATAATTAAGGGCCAGAAGAAAAAGAAACGAAAGAGTCGTGATGAGAGAGAGAGCACGAAGAGAGAGAGAAGGGGAGTTAGGGAAGTCGATCCGGGATGATAAGAAGAAGCGAAGAAGGAGAATGATATTTCATCAACTCGTTAAGATGAGGGGAATTGTGGCTGTCAAAAGTGCCATTTTTGCATCTTATTTTCGCTCTCTTTCTTTTCCTTTCTTTTTCTTTTTCTTTTTTAAGAATCATTCAATCTCATTACGGGAGTATCAGCAGCCAACAAGCAGCAACACGCAGAAGAAGCGAGAGAGAGAGACCTCCAGGCAGCCGAGGAAAAGGAAGCAGGCAGAAAAAGCACACACACACATATTCAGATGCCAGACAAGAGAAAGAGACCAGAATGGCATCGAGAGTGGGCGCGAGACGAAGAGAGTGCGTGGAAGGAGGTCTCCTTCGGCAAGGAAATGTGTGAAATGTGGTCCTCTCGGCTCTTCAGACCGAGCAGAGTGAGTGGGCATATCACTTTCGGTCAGTTCGGCCTCAGGTGACTGAAATGAAAAGTGGACTCGAAAGCAAAAGTGAGGTTGACAGGGGAAACACACGATGTTTGATGATCACGACCCATGGTTCCAAACAAATGCTATCTATCGTTCTTCAGCAACAACATATCTTGAACCTCTTGCTCGACATGCAGCAACACTTTCTATCTCTGAAATGCCAGATGATGAAATTCAACGGACTCGTCCATGACACGACAGGCGAGAGACGGTTACTCAAGACGACGGATGAAGCCATCCCTCAATATCTGTCTTCTCCAGACCACTCGATGCCACTTCACAAGAGAGATCAATCTCCACCAGATGCGTGGTTGACACCTTTTTTACGACCCTTTTTCAACGGTTCTTCTTACCCTTTGTGGCACCACCGTTAGAGCTCATCATCTCACCTTCTTCTCTCTATCAAGTCCTATCTTTCACACCACACACTTTCTTCCTCCTCGCCTGCTGTAACTTCGCTACGAACATGAGAATGCAAAATGCAAAAAAGAACGGTGATCTCCCTTGAAAATTGCCTGATCCGGCAATGCATCCAATCAATTCCTCCCACTCACGAACATCACATCATCCTCCTCTGCCCCCCCCCATCGCCCATCGCCCAATCCTCGCCCCCACATTGCTTTTTTGCTCCTCCACCCCCCCCCCCAGCTTCCACCATTCAGCATCCTTCGCTGCCACCCTTCATCAACCCACTTCCTTCAGCCTTTCTCAACTGTCACCCTCCCATCTGCCGCCCTTCATTGGCCCACTCCTCCAATGCGACCCCCCCTGCCCCCCCCAAAAATAAACTCGAAACAACCTAACGGAGACCCCCGGTCCTGTCCTGCTCCACTAACCCGATCGGTCCATCACCCACTTTCTTCCCTCCCCTCGCACTCGCAGCCTTTGCATCCACTCACCGTCCACTAGACTAACCCTTTCGGGTCATCCTGAGCGTTGCTGCAGGTTTTCTTGCAGCCTTTTTCTCCTTCCGTGTCACCCTGTCTTGTTGACTTACATGACGCTAGTGACTTTTAGTCCCAACTGTTTAACTCGAATCGGTAACTGACCCTGTCCTTGTCGACTTTCCACCGTTGCAACCCTGTTTTTCTTTCTTTTTTACCTTTGCTTCTTTGATGACAAAACAAGGTCCTTCCCTGTTCGTCATTCTCTCACTCTTGCTCTTTCTCTTCTTCCTTCCTTTCCTCTCCCTCTCTCTATCTCTTCGGGCTGTCGGCCCAACCCCCGCTCCCTCCAGGCTCACCGTCGGCGTTCCACAAAGCCATCGACTTCCTCTATCAATCGCGATCTCTCATCTCTGCCAATGTCTCGCAGCAATTTATCTGCCTTTTCTCCGTTCAATATCAGTAAGGCTGGTTTGATATCAACTTGATATGGAACTTCCACAAAAGCTTCGATCTTTCCAGCCTAAATGCCAACAGGACCAAGGAGACAAGGAATCATCCCCCCTACCTCTTCCCTTCCCTCTCCCTGCCTCTCATCCTCTCTCACCCCTCGAACTCTTCCCTCTCCCCTTGAAACGATTGCCCAAGTGCCGGGAAATCATAGAACTAAGAAGAGCCTCCTCGGCATTATCTGCTAACCTCCACCGAACCCTGTAGCCAATCCCTCTGTCTAAACCGAACTGAGTTATTCAACTTCTGACTGCTGACCCCCCCTTCTCTGCTTCTGTCTGGCCGTTCTTGTTTCGCCTCAGCGGCTATGTGATCGCCATCTCTGAGGGTCATGGAGGGATGGGGGGCCTGGATGTGGTTCTTGCCTTGCGTGATCCACCGAGGCCCTCCACCCCCTCAACTTCTGAATGATGTGTTGTACAAACCCTTCCTTAGCGCTCGCGAAACACAGCAGACATGATAGGACAAGATGAAAATTCCAGAACGAGGTGAGTGTGAGAGGGAGAGAGAGACAGCTGAGAAATGTAAGTATTCGCCGTCTCTCTCTCTCCTCTCGCACAATACTCCCCCTTTTCCCCGAAGTTATTTTTACTCGATGCAACCCCTCCAAAAAGAATCAGCGGCCGAGACCTCTCATCTCATCTCTCCCTCTATCAAAAATAGAAAATGAACATGTACCTCGGGGAAATAGGTCTCCAGCATACATATCCAACCAACCTCGAAACCTCAAAGTGTGACCTGCAGACGACTTCACTAACCCTCCGGAGCAACGGAAACCCATGCCTTGATTCCCTCCATCTTCCATGTCTCCCATCATCAAAGTAACCCCTGTATAATCTCCCGATTGGTCACACACCCGTGCCCTCAACCCACTCACACTAAAAACTCCCCAATCCCATCCAAGACATTCAGAAACCGGCACTTAGAACCAAACAGGGATCCCCTCCTGGCATTCTTCCTCACCTTAAGCGCCGCTAAAAAGAGCATGTTGCCCATCACCCGCAAATTCAATTGCAATTCATCCATGACAGGTGGACAGATATCATTTCACATCTCCACCCGGCGGCGCCTAAATTCCCTTCCCCCCCTTCCCTTTCCTTGCCCTTCCCTTCCCACTTCCCAGTCTCATTCCCAGTCCATCTACCCGTCGGTCGACACTGGTCTCCCCCCTCCCCTCCACTCTCCCCCCCGGACCATGATTGCTGATGTGCTGATTGTTCCTGACATGACATGTACAGGATAAAAGGGATATGATATGCCACGTAATGCCCGATAAGCTATGACCGGGGTTTTTTTGTACGGGGTTGCAGATAAGTTATCGGTGCAAGGGTAAGGGTAAGGGTATCTGACTTAGCTTAAGCGAGTTGGACTCGACTCTCGAGGTCGAGTTCGGAAAACGTGACTTTTGCGAAGATCGATAATAATATCGCTCATGGTATGGTGCACGGCGCACATGCAACTTGGATGAGGATGAAAGAGAACAAAGAGATCGTCCATGGTTAAATCGGTGATTTCTCTTCTCATAGAACAATCCTCAATTTCGTATAATATAAACAATCTTTCGCCAAGAAAATATCACAGAAAAGCTTTTTCGCTCTTTCATTGTTATCCCTTTTTGTCGATATTTATCGCTACCAGTACAGTATGTAGTACTCCTGACACATACATATGTATGTACCTTATGTACTTACGTACTCGGCCCAAAGCGAAAAGAAAACGAGAGAATTGGGGAACGGAAACGGAGTGTCCGCCGTCACGGTCGCGGTCTCCCGCTCGGCCGTCCGCCGTACTCCGTTTCTTGTTTGGTTACGACTACTACTATTGATTGAGAGAGCGACTCTGTCTGTCATTGTCGGGAAAGCGGGAATTCTGATTTAATATCGCTTCAATCAATCGCTACATATATCGTAGAGGAGGAGAAGAAGAAGGAGAAAAGGCTGAATATGATGTGATTGATTTGTGCTTTGCTCAGAACAGGAATGCGGAGAGAAGTTCGTGGAATCTTATATGTGAATTATTCCCGACCTATATCATTTATGTCGTTGGAGTCAAATAAAGTAGGACCTTCCAACAGTCGTAAGGGAGAAGTAGATCATCGCTCTCTTTACGGTTGAACTCAAATAAACCGATTTGTCTACATGGACACTGGACAGTATAATGATGGATATGGATATGATCTCTCACAACCTGTCAAAGCTGTCAGAAAACGGTTCGTTGGGTCGGCATTTCCCCCATTCAATTCAGGCTCAAATCATTTTTTCTTGGAAAAGAAGGGCCTGGCCTGGATGGTTTCTTCAGGCGAGTTCTGGAGTTTTGGATTGGAGCTTGGGGAATAAGAAACGTGAAGGAAATGGGTGAGGAAGTGTGATGGGCGTTGTGTGGTGCCAGTGGTGTGGCGTGGCGGGTGTGGTGTGTGATGGCATCTGACAGATGTGATGAGAATGGGGGAAAGCGTGACGCCGGTGGCAGTTTTTTTTTTTTTTTTTCTTTGGACGTTGACACTGACTGACTGACGGATTGAACGTTGGAGGGTGGGCGTCCTAGATGGCACTTCTCTCTTCCTTTCCCTTCAAGCAGCATCAAAATAGGTATCTATCACGGCGACCAGCGCCCAACGTTCAAATCTCTGTCTGGGTCAGGAACAGGAACAAGAACCAAGGCCCAAAAAAAAAAGATCGCGAACACAGACCGACCCATGCTGGGTCCATGGGTCCGAAAATTCTGATCCGATCTGAGAGCGACTGGGAACCAGAAAGACCGAAGTTCCTTTCCCCTCCTCTTTCCTGCCCTTGAATCCTATTCCCTGCCACGTATCCACGGATCTCCCCGAGCTCAAGCTTCCCATCCATCCCCCTTGTTCGAGTTTGTTTGAACTTTGAGATGGGCTGGCAGGGAGAGGGAGAGGGATCAGGATCAGGATCAGGATCAGGATCAGGATCAGGTACGAAACCTTCTTTTTTTTTCACTTCTAGCATACTTGTTGGTTATGGCCATTATTTGGTAGGAGTTTTGATTGACTCGACGGCGGATTATCCACCTCTCTGTTTCTCTCAGGGGTGAGCTGAGCAGCGAGATGCAAAGTTGAGGAAGGATTTCAGTGGGGAAACTCTTAATTATGCGGTGCATGCATGCGTGAGGCGCAGATGTTGAGCAGGAAGGAAGGAAGGTGCATCGACTGAGCGCACAACACAGCATAACAGCTGTCAGTATCGCATGCATCGCGTCGCGTCTGTTTTACATTCGACCTTCTCGAAAAAGACACCGCTGGAAATGCGGTTAGTTCTTCCGCGAAGCGCATGTCAATCCATTTTCTCCCTCTCTCTCTCTCTCTTTCAGCCGGAAATATTCGTCAGTGGATGGAATGGAGAATATCCGAGGAGAGACGCTCCTGTAAGCGAGCTTGAAAAGATTCTCCGATTCATCATCTTTTTTTTTGCCGACGAAAAAGCAGAAAGAAGAAGAAGGAGAAGCGCATAACAACTAACTTTTCTCGAGTATCTCCGACAAAGTCAAAAAATATATATATTCATACTTGCTAAGCGAAACAGAAGAGCCCACATACAAGTCACAACAGCAAGAAAACAAGGGCCCTGCCTCGGCATGACATGAGGAACCCTTCCACGAGGGTAAGGGAAGGGAAGGGGAAAGGATGTGAAGCTCACCCATGCATGCTACCCGTTGCTGGCCAGCCGCAGCCTGGCCTTGAACCTTGGGATGATCAGCAACCTCAGCCTGAAGCTTATGATAGGAGAGTGCGGATGATTATTCGTGAAACCCTCGACTGGCTGGCTGAGTTTGAAAGGGATGAAGGTTTGGGGAAGGTGGTATGACTTTATTCTTACGGTTTACGGTGGAGCACGTTTTTGATCCTTTGAAGATGGAGCGAAAGAAGAACGGAAGAAACATGTTTGGCGATTTCGGTTGAAGGCGGGCAAAGGCAAACTGGAAGTGTTTCCTTTCACGAGATGGCGACGGACTCCGACGAGCGCGGGTTGTTACCCTCTCCCGTTTCTATTTCTTGCGCATGCAACGATAATTGCAGCAATCATTTTCCGAGCCTGGCCGTGTTGGGGCGGGCGCGTGTCGCGTCGCTTTTGCTCCACGGGCTTATTATTACGATTCTCGATCAATTCTGGATTCTCCCGGTGTTTTCTCTTCATGGTGAAGATGGGCATGCAACTCTCTCTTTCCCCGCGATTGGCTGGCTGGTTGACCAAGTCCGAAGAATCAAAAAAAGGGCCCCTTCTTCGGGTCCGAAGTTATGTATCTCGGGAATTTTCCCATGTGTTTGTGGGGTGTGGTGGTGTCCATGATCAGAAGAAAGAAAGAAAAAACTTGGTTTCTCAGTCCAACTTGTTGAGGAAGTTCATCTCGGGCTTTGATTGTATCCGAAGTTATTTGCTTCTTTCTGATGAAAAGAAAAGATGGGATGGGGGGACACTGCTGACACTTTCCCTCATGGCAGCATGGAAACGCGCGATCCCACCAACTAGGAAGGCGGATCAGGCCATCTCCCTCCTGTTCTTCGTATATTCTTCAAGACACGAGAGGGTGTTCATCATCGATGATGATCGACAGGCCGGCGGGCTTTTTTTTCCAGGCGCCCAGATCCATGTTCAATATTCGCTTGTGAGGAGAGCAAGTGGTATTGCATGATATCGGCATCCGCACAGCCTCGATGCAATTTGTCGATATCTCTCTTGTCCAGTTGTCTGCCATGAACAGGAAAAAGAAAGATGATAACTAACCGCTGACTGACTGCTTTTGTCAATTGAAGCTCGAGTTCAAATGCATGACAACAAGCTTCGGCAGCCAATCGCGAGGGATCGCGAGATATGAACACATGCAGGACAAACCTTCGAAAAAAACGGGTGAACATCACACCGGCCCAGCGCGTGGAAGCAGGCTTTCCTCTGACTTGTGGAGATGCGAGACGGGCAGCAAATCACTGTCGAAACCTCTCAACTGAATCGCAGCGGCATCAAGAACCAACTGCATCTTTCATTCGATGACATCTTCATCAGCCATTATCATATCCTTTCTATTCCTCAGAAAACCCGTTCTAGTCTAAAATAAGCATAGCACAGCTTTCCATGCCAAAAAAAAATAAGCGACCTCACTGACACCGAAAAAAAGCAAAAATAGAACTAACATCAACCACAGCGTTGACCCGAAAAGGAAAAGTCTCGTTTCGGAGCATTTGCATGCTTCCAGAAGGAGCTCCGAGCAAGGGATGAAGACTGGGGGGCTAAACCTCTTTGGGTAAACTTGCATTTTTGCAGAAATGGACACACGGTCCGCCAATCGTGGACGAGATAATGAAAAAAAAGCAACGGGGCAAGGTTCGTTATCTGGCCCCATCGGGGGTTAATGTGGACATGCAGTAAAATTAATCCTTGGAAGCGAAGGGTCGAAAGTTCGAAGGTTCCCTCTTTCTTTTTTCACCGGAGCTAGACTATTTCCGGCGCAACTTTTTTCTTTGATATGCGACATTGCTATGCGGATGCGCTGCGATGCGCGACGCTCCATCCATTCTACTGAAGGAAGAGAGAGAGCAAATTTCGGGGAAAGAGCAAAGAGCTCTTTTCCCGCGATTGCATGATGTTTGGAATGCCATTGACAGTCACCGCTAGAATCACTGTCAACTATCAACATACTTGCTTACTCGGTACCTTGAGGCTATCTATCCCCAGCCTCTTCTCACTCGCAAGGATGCTTAACTAAAGTTTGGGGCCAACAGGTATTATCCGTCAATCCCCCGCCTTCCCGTCCACCTTCCTGGTCATGACACACATATTCCGTCGTTCTTTTTTTTTTCTTTCTTTCTCAACAGTTTTTTTCATCTGCTGACAGGGATGAGTGAAATGTATTCTTCCTTTTCCTGCAGAAAGATGTGGTTCCCTTCGCTCTATTTTTTCGGGGATAGGAAGAAGGGACGTTGTTTTGAGTTTTTGCGCTGGAGTCTATTTTTTTCAACTGTGCTTCGGATTTTGAAGCACAGGATGTTGCAGTGCTAGCTCGGAGATATTCTCTTGCTCATGATCATGAATCATGAGCAGTGTGTGTGAAACGGGAGCCGCGGTTTCAATTGCTTTTGTGTGTACGAAAAAAGCGAAAAATAGAAACATTTCATCTCTCTCTCTCTCTCTCTTTTTACGTTCGGGATGCAACCGTGCTGCGGCCCTTTTTTTTTCATATGCTAATAGAAACGGAACAGACGTTGAGATGGGATACCTTTTTTCGGATACCGGCGAAAAAAAAAGGACGAACGGAGTGTGCGATCTCTCTTCTCTAACTTTGATCAATTCAGCTATACGACAGAGCAGAAACCTTACTATCACGATCATGCTTTTTCTCAAATCTCTGGTTCAACTGGGGTAAACCAAAGCTCAAAGCTCAGGTAAGGATATATGATATGCTTCCAACATCGCTGCTCAGATCTCGAGATCTTGTGGTGGCGAGACTGGGGGGGTCAAGTCACGATGTGTGAAGGGATTGATGACGGGGACGGGAAGGGAAGGGAAGGGGGAGAGAGGGGTTTGGTGAAAAAAAAATCCATGAAGTTCCACTTTGGAAAAAGTGGAGGGAGGGAGGGGCGCGCTCGGCCGCTGCTGCCCTGTTGCTATACTGTTGTCAATGCAGATACATAGATGGCTAGAGCTCTATCCTATTCCAGACCCTCTTTCACATTTCGAGGGAAAACGAAAATGTTTTACTGTGAGTTTCAGAAGCAGCAGCCACTTTCCCACCCTCGGGGTGGATCGATCATGTTGCTTTGCGGTCGGTTCCCTCCCCATCCCCATCCCATCCCATCACCCTCGTCGGCCCCCATGTCTACCCGAGATATGTATGGTATGGGATGTATGTAACCCTCATCTCATCCTTACGTTGTTTCCTCTTTTTGCTATTCTTCCCGTCGATTCCTGGTCGATATCCGACACTTTAAATGTATAAATAAACTTTTGCGGACATGGGTCGGAGTAAAGGGTTAGATGGGGGGCACGTTGATGGGATGGGCTGGACTAGAGATCTGTCTAAGAGCAATGCCTGTTTTGTTTGTGAAGATGATATGATATGTTGGAGCTTGCTCAGGGGAGGAGTTAAGCATATTTCGGGCAATATATATCCTAGAATCGATCATTTCTTGGGACTCTTTGCTCATGCATTACTCGTAGAGTATTCGGAGTAGAACAACTTGAAACAATATATATATTTTCGATATACAAGAATCGTTAGCACCACCAGTATCGCCAACAGGACGTATGTACATATCAAAAAAAAAGCCACCTACGTTAAACAGAGGGTAGCAACGGCTACATAGGGTACATTCATTCATTCTTTTACTTTCCCATTGATAATTAACGAAGTTACTTCTGTGATCTCCGAACTCCCTTTACGTACACATCACACACCACCAGCACTACCACCACCTCTACATAGGCTCCCATTTTTCTTCAGCTCTCGGCGGTAAACTCCGAACTGAAGATGTTAAGGTTCCTATTGTGTGTATGGATGTCTCAGAGCGACCAACCTATACCTATTACTCGCGCGTTTATAGGGTGGCTTTGTTTAAATGAATGGGATGGGATGTAGTGTAGTGGTGACATTGGGGGCGAGAGGATTCGAGAATAACCTTCCCCTCCGTTTTTGACTAGAGCACATGTCACTCCTACTGAGGAGGTCTAGAGGGACGATGGGGTTGCGATCTAAGAAAACGTTGTTTTGTTCGTTAAACTAAGGTTTCTTCTATTATATCTTCGGTAATGACGATGTGATGACGGCGATGGGGATACATAGACCATAGACCATATGGCGCGGGGTTATGGATATTATACTAAAAGAACTAGCGAACTAGTTGACTATCACTTTTCCTTTCCTATCTAAGGATGTGATCTCTCATATATTCGCCTCGAGGTTTAAGATTTATATTGACCCGTGGTACGCATAGCACGTGCTCTCCCACAAAAGGCAACCTTGGGTACAAGTTATAATCTCTCGAGCCATGGGATATAAGTGGAGGAGTGGGGAGAAATAAACAAATTGGATAGGTATAACCATGGTAGTAGTAGGTGGGAGGTATAAAAATAGAATAACCAAAGGAGTAGAGAGAGTTCTTCCTTAACCCTTGGTACATGTGGAAGTTTGAATGAGAATAGGGGGAATAATAGCCAATTGTCTGGGGGGAAATTATAGGTCGGAAATTTAATAGAAAAAGCTCAACAATGATTGAAAGAAAGGAGTTAAGTTAGGTTCTGTGTGACGCCGTCGACTTGACTTGACTTGATCCTCGGTACAAGAACGGGTAGTAACATACCGGAATAAAGGGTAAGGCGAATGAATGATCAGGCCAGGAAAACAAAACGTGAGAAGGGTGATATGATGTTGCTTCCCGTTGCCCGTTGCCCGTTAACATGTGTGTTATGTATGTATGTGTGTATGTATATATCACACACCGCCGCGGATCTCAAAACGTGCCACGACATGTTTTCCGGGTTACACATATGGGAGGGTTGGTTTGGTTTTGGCTGGTTGCTTTTCGAATTTGTTTTTTGTGCCACATTACCTACCATCTGCTGTTACGTGCGTGAGAATAATGCGGTTCGAAGCTATTTTCTGCTTTTGGGGGTCCTTGTGTTACTCTGATGGTAGATATATACATATCACGCGGGTACATCTGGGCCCGATAAGGAGGTGGGTGTGGGTTCGATAAGATGGGTGGGAGAAAGGGGCTGAAGGAAATAGGCTATTTTGTTGTCAACCCGAGGTCTCCGGAGGAAAGAGGCTGAGAGGCTTGGATGTGTTCAGCTGAGGGTAGTGTTGTTGTTGTTGTTGTTGTTGTTGTACAGAGAGTGAGTGAGTGCTGTGTTCTAGAGGGCTGATGATAATAGGGGGTGAGTTGTACAATTGAATAGGGGTAGATGGGTATTATCGAGATTTTACAATTCGATGTAGTTTTGGGGAATTGCTCGAGGAAAGGCCGAGACTGGATAAAAATAGATATAAATCCTATCCTGTACATTTAAAAACAAGAAACGGGGATGAAAGGAGCCATCCCAAGGCGTTTGGACGAGGTTGTGCCATTCAGTATGAACGATAGATAAAAGGGAACGAGAGCATGGGATACTGTAAATGAATATCATTCATCGGGGTAGGTCGATGGGGAGACCGCTTCTGAAAATATCTAGATATCTTCTATCAAAGTCTTTCGATGTCGTTCACGACAGGATTCAGGGGTCGCACGGTAGTCTCCTGTCGCAGGATCGAGCTATTGAGTAGATGGATGAGCGGAACAGACACATTGGGGAATGAGGTGAATTAAGAATGAAAACTAACAGCATATGAAAGCTAGAAAGGGTGGTGTTGCATATATGGGCGTGTGATATAGGTGGTTTAATCCCATTTCTGTTGTTTCTATCAATGTACCGCCCTCACATCGTTTTAGGGATAAGGGTTGTAAATAGCTGGCCACTTGCCTCTCGTTCACTTCTATACTTCTCCTTTCTCCGACTCCCCTACTTCACCGGTCATCGTCACCGTGTGTGCCGAAGAACCACTCGTTTCGATCCCAACAGGTACACCATCTACCCCAATCAGCCCCAAAGTCATTAGCCTCTAGCCCTATAATAGAAAGAAAGAAGCAAAACATATACATATACATACCCCAAATCACTCCACTCCGCCATATCAGCACACACCTCAGCACCTCCCCAACCCTTCCCAAACCCACAATCACAATCCTTATTCGTCTTACACTTCTTCCGTGGCCGATAGGTGTCATTTGTCGGAATACTATCCCCATCCCCACTCCACTTGTCGCGGTAAACTTTCCATGTTAGACAGTCGCGGAAGAATGTCCCGCCCTGTTTCCACCAGTGGTAGTTGTTGGATGAGGTGTCGCCTGCAAAATGCGCTGTTAGTATAAAACGAATCAGGGAAACCATAATGAGGGGTGGGTGAATTACACTTATTAATAATGGTGCCCAACCTCTCTTTACACACCTCCATAGCCTCATTCTTCCTACCAACAAAGTCCAAAACAGGGCAATTGTCGAGCGCATTGTCACTCCATTCTAGACCGAAGTATATCGGGTCATATAGGTTCTTGTTATACGACAGATCTATCCCGCTCGACCGCGGCGGGAATGCCATGTCTATTTTCCTTATAACTTTTGAGAGGAAGTTACAAAATACGGAGACTCCGTCGATCAGGCCGCTTTGTCCTGGTTTGCCGAAGGACATCCAGTATTCGGGGTGTCCCTGATCGGTGCGTTTAAAGAGGGGGGCGTTGATGGTTGAGTTGTTGATTGTTTCGGGATCGGGGCTGCCGCAGGTGAGGATTCCGAGGTCGACGTTTGTGGGTGCGGCGTGGTGGGCGGAAGCAGAGGATGTTTGGGTTTGGGTTTTAGTGATGTATTTTGTTGCTGTCCAGGTTACGGTTGGCCAGGTGGCGGTGGAGAGCTCGTCAAGGACTAGTTCGCGGAAGTAGTACCATTCTTTTCTTCCGTCCCCGAGGGGGTATTCGTAGATGGGAGACGCGGTTGGTACGGGTAGGGGTTGTCTCTTTAGGTGAGTATGTGGTGGTAATGGCGGTAACTGGGAGTATCCTCTATATCGTAGCGTACTAGAGGGCTTCGTGTTTGATGAGTTAGAGATGTGGTTGTGCGGAGGTGACCCCGTTTGACTGTTCGTGTCGTTTTGGTTGCGGTTCCGCCCCATAGGGCTATCGGCAGAAGCCCTATTAGCTTCGACATTGGCTGAGGGAGCGAGGCTGGAGATATCCAAGGTCAACGTTGAGGAGTGGGATGTTGGTTTTACAGGGTTCATGGGTCCCGTCTCATGGGTAGAGTGTCGGTAGTTCTCCTGATTATATTCTCTCTTTCCCTCTTTGTGCAAGTCAAGCATTCGGATACTCCCATCCTTCATAGGACGTTGGGGCTTGTTGTCACCACCGGGGTTGATTAATTTGGCACCTCAATAGTTTGTCAGCTTCCAATATTACATCCAAGGCTTGAAGCTACCTACCTAGAGCAAAATACGCATAGCTATCAGCGTTGTCCGCCGACCTCTCTTTTTTAGATAGGCGATTGCAGTTTTTCCAGCCTATATCAGATACGTTAAGAAGTTTAAATTCCGTCCAGATTGTCGTTCGGAAACTCACCATAAGACTGCTTCTGATCAATGTCCCAGGTTCGGTCCTTCGAAACCGAGTGAGATAATTCATGAAGTATCGAGTGTCCGATCGTACATGCGGCATCCATCATGGTACGGTCTTCCCCTATCACTAATCCCCAGTTATACACGCGTGAGAGGAAAGCTTTCGGACCGATGATATCTTTCTAAGCACAGAATATAGGGTTAGGCGATTTGTATCAAGTAAAGATGGATAGAGGCTATAATACTAAATACTTATATGGTCGATTGTTTAACTCGGCTAGGAACCATGAGCACATTTGTATCTGCGCAGGTTTGTCTGGATCTTTGCTATCGTGCGCCACCCAGGCCTGTATACTATATGTTAGCGTTGATAAAAGTCTTCTGCAGTCATATCTTTGGCTCACCGCAATATTAGGATCTGTGCTATTTTTACAAGAGTGATACCAGTCGCCCATTCCGATATCAATGTTCAAATCTGTATCACAAGCTTGGTCTTCATGCTTAATTGCCCCCTGACAGCTGTGACCCTCCTCAAGCCGTGCATAACTGCAGTAAACAAGGACACCGCCGCGAGTGAACGGTGGGCCCCTGGGCTTCGGAATGGGATCGTCACTAGAATGCTGTAGAAACGACCTGATAGCTTCGAAGGTGTCGGTGATCTGTCGAAGGGCTTTATCGTCATCATTGGAAGCGTTGGCGTTTGAAAATAAGTAGCCGAAAAGATCAATCTGAGCTTGTTGAATTGGGGTAGGGTTTGATTGATCCGACTGGGAGTAAAATTTTCGAATATCACTCAACGCATCGGCTGCCGATTTGGCGAGGTCAAAGGCATCTTTTGTTCCCTGAGTCACCAAGTCTTTATATTGTAATTTTTTATCTGGCTTTCTGTGTTAGTAAAGGGCTTTCTCGAGTTATCGGGGAGGTGGACTCGAAACAAACTCTTATTATCACAGGAATCATCTATACTCCACCATGCATGGCTAATCGAGACCATTGATACGAAAATGTAGGATAAAATGCATTTAGAAAAACGCATTTTGACATGAGTCCGGCTAACATCTTCTAACCGACTCAGGCTGATAAGGGAAGTCTTCTTCCTGGGCTGGAAGATCTATATAAAGCAAAAAGATATCCAAGGGGGCAGCACTAACATCAGCGTTACAAGGAGAGGGCCCCTTGCTTGGAAAAGGTGCAACTGAAAGATGCCCATCCGAAACAGCTCAAACATAGTTGGTATTCATGTGAGCTAGATCTGGGCAACAGCTTTCAGGTTGATGACGGGCACTTCACACATTTTAAGTCCCTTGTGGCTCTTAAGATTGTGCCTGTGTATAGGCTTAGAGCTTTGATCGCGGTACCGACATTATCACTCAATAACGATGCGATCGGACTTGCACAGGATCCCTGGGAAGAGAACCCAAGTCCAGTATTAGCTGTGCCACGCGGATACGAACCACGGGACAAGACACGCTCAATTCGAGCACGGCTTCAGGGGGGCAAGGGCTTTAAGTGCGCCTCAGTGAGCTAGTGCAGTTGGCATTTAGGAATGAAACAATTCAAGGGATGGTTCGTGCGATTTCATCAGTTCGAGTCTTGGCGGATATTTGCCATGGAGTTTAGGAGAATACTAGTCAGGGACATTGGCGAAGGTGGGATGGTGCGATGGCGAACGCCTAGCTCCCATCAATCTCTTCCAAGCGATATCCCCGGGTATCATCAGATCTGGTGTCTTGTGGTGTTAAATACTTTGCTGAATGCACGACACGAAAGTGGTGCAGTGCGGTGTGGGATTGGGGTTCTAAAGAGTCGATGAGACTTGGAGGAGAGAGAGTTCTTGCGTAATTCAAAGGTATTAAGGGTTATCTTAAGCTTAATCGGCATAGAGATTGCTTTTAAATGCTTCTGGCGGGAGGTCATCAGAGAAGTGGTTTCGTGATGTGGTGATGTGTTCAGAAGAACCTCAACTTCAAACAAAGCATCGACGTTGATTATTCGCCAAGCTTAATTCTATTAATAGGGGAAGGTCAGGGATAGCATCATGGCAAAAGTTCTAGCCAAATCTTTATTTTCGTGAAAGCTTCCCTTAAAGATGCTAAACAACCATTAAGGAACAGCTTTCCAGTTGTGTTTAGACGACGAATCCACATCCTCCCCACCTATGACTGAAGAGATAAAAGTTTCCTCTTCAGACCCGGTTGTTGAACGAGTCTCGTTGCCCAATTGTCCCTGGTGAACTAGGAGGTGAGAACTTTGTCCAGAATCGGAACTAAAATCCGGAGTTAGCAATCGCGGGGTTCGGTGTTGAGATAACATTTCGGGGTAGGTATTCCGAGTATGCCTAAAATCTCCACCAATTTTTGGCTTCGAGATTCGGAGCTTGAAGAAGAGTAACTATGAGATCAGCAGGACTCGACCGGTGATGCGCCGTGATCGTAAGTCTTAGAGAGCCTGAGAGTTCCATATATAAAAGATGGAATCGGCCTCACGATGGTTTGCGTAGATACAGAGCAAGTCTCAACATATTCGAAATGACCTCATCTTATCTTATCGTCGGAGCCGGCGTGTTCGGAGTATCCACAGCCTACCACCTCATCAAGAAGTACCCCAATGCATCGGTGACTCTCGTTGATCGGGATGCCTACGATGCTGACAGTCGGGTGGCCGCGTCGTGGGATTGGAATAAGGTGGTGCGGGCCGACTACGATGACATCGCCTACTGCCAATTAGCGCTGGAAGCCCAGGACATCTTCCGAACCGACCCGCTCTGGAAACCCTACTTTCACGAAACTGGTATCTATTGGATCTGTCGAAGCGACTACGCGCAGGACGTTATTGAAAATTATCGCAAACTCGGCAGGCAGGCAGAGCTGTCTGCCGTTCCGATTGAGGAAGCTAAGAAGCTGTATAAAGGGCTTTTCGACGATGCTGATTATTCGGGGGTTAAGGAGGTACTCGTTAATAAGAGTAGTGGATGGGGTGCTGCGGGAGACTGTTTGCTGGCCATCACTCGCAAATGCATTGAATTGGGCGTGAAATATGTGACCGCGGATGTCGTTAGCCTAAAACTCCAACGGGATGGCCGTTGTGAGGGGATTATAACGGCAGCTGGGGAAACTTTGACAGCATCACACGTCATTCTTTGCACTGGTGCTTTTACGCCAAAACTGCTGGAATGGAGCGCTCAGCGCACTGGTGTGGACAACCTTCGCGCTGGGGACAGGATTGTAGCGGGTGGCATCACGACGGGTATGGCGCAGCTGGATGACAAGTCATATGAAACGTTTGGGACCATGCCTGTGGGCATTCAAGGATATACTCCTGCTACTGGTAAGGCCCTCTATCCATTTACTCATAGCAACCCACAATTGACCCCTAGAACAGGTCCCTTCATTGGCAGTCTTCCACCAACCCCTGACAGAGAACTCAAATGGTGGGGACAAAAGATATTCACGAATTACCAGGAAATTTCACCGGGCCACCGCATCTCGATGCCCCCTTCCGATGCAGATTACGCTCAGTGGAATGTTCCGACAAAACTCAAAGAAGACATTGACTACGCGAACCATGTTTTCTACGGGAAGAAGGGGTCGAAATGGCCGATGAAGAAACATCGCATCTGCTGGTAGGTCCACCCTTCTGAATGTAAAAAAGAAGAAATCCATTGACCTCTTCATTAGGGACGCCTTTACAACCAGCGCAGATTTCATCATCTCCCCACATGCCGCTTCCAAGGGACTATACATCGCGACGTGCGGCAACTTCCACGGCTGGAAGTTCTTCCCAGTACTCGGAAAGTACATCATTCAAATGATGGAAGGTTCACTCTCCAAAGAGCTAGCAGGGAAATGGGCTTGGGATCGCGAGCGGCCAGATCCGGCGCTGAATGCCGACTGGCCCAGATATGAGATGAAAGAGTTCCTCGACCCGGTGCGGAGTTCGAAACTGTAAGTTTAAGGAAGATATCTAGTTTCACAGGCTGTGTTTTGGATATGGCAGGTCAAGGTTATGTCCGAGCTGGTGGATCTGGGGCCCGGGAAGACACGCCGTGTTGCTGCAGGCGCTGGCACATTGTGGACAGACCGGAGGGCGGTTAATCATCCGACGCCCTGAGGCCTGCAGTCGTGAATGGATGGTCTATCCCGGGGTTGCCAACTGAGACACGAAGATACGGACGTGACTCGTCACCAAGATAGTGACGACGACGTGAGCGATGCGGGGATGCACCGAAGGACGAGGGAGTTTCTAATAAAGAATTAGCGAAAGAAGTAATTAGAATCACATTGCATTATTGGCATTGTCCACAAAAACATTGGCTGAACCTTTCCTGCCTTATTCAATTGCGCTTAGCCGTTCTTGACGTTATTATCCCCCTACCTTCTTTCAGCATCAACCCGAGTGACAATCCATTTATGTGAACAGAGATACTGTATGTCGTCTATCGGCGAGCGGCTTTCTATCGCCGAGCCACTTTTAATCACTTTCGAAAGTACTTTTTGTTCTCACACCAAAGGATCGCTCGCCGACAGATGGTGGCTCGCCGAGAGGGAACATACAGATCTGCGACAGGAAACTTGTTGAAGAATCCTTCCAAGCACACACTTGGTCCCCGTACCAACAGCCATCAGATTGGAGCATTGCAGGGGGCCAAAAACATGCGCCTCAATTCTTTTATGTCAAGCCCTGACCCTGAGCCCACCGCTGGGGGCCTTACATGAGAAGACGGGGACGCCAAGATCACACCCGTTTCAAATGCTTAATATTCGTGACGATTAGACGAGTGGCTCATGCGTCTGGGGATTCCTGCCATTCTTATCAAGTTCCTATCAGTGAATTCGGCAGAGAGAAGCCTTTCTGTGACGTCGCAAAGGGGGGAAATTAGGCGTCCAGCCTCTTTCCCGATTGCCCTAACTAGGGCATAGGGCAACTTAAGCTAAATTAGATAACCAAGATCGGGCCAGACGATGTCTCACTTCGTCGATTTCATCCATCAATCCATCCAGCGCGATGGACTCACGATGGAGGCAACGAACTCCCCTCTGTTTCTCGAGTGCACGACGCGCTCCAGAACTCCCCGATGGCTCGAATAAGAGTAACGGCTCGGACCCGAAGTTGTCCTCGATGAGCACTCGTTTGGATGTGTCGTCGCTGCGTCAGCTTCAAGAAAGGCTTAATGGACAAAAGCCCACATGCTCTTCCCTTGATCCAGCATATTCTTTCTTTGGATCGAATCAATCCTTCCTGAGAGTTGTTGGGATCTGCAGATGACAGCGTTGAATGGCAGTGAACTGTTCTCTGCCGTTTCAAAGCGCCCAAGCTTCTGTCTTTTTGCTTGAAGACCCGAGAAACACTGCCACAAACCACTAACTACAAGGTCGTTAGTGCCATGTTCCTTGTCCAAAATTTAAGCCTCAAGGAAAGCATTGTTGCCCCTTGCAAGAACCCGAAAAATGTCTGAGATGAATGTTGCCTGCTGCACGTAAAATATTGCAAAGGCGGCTGTGTGCCGAAAACAGAAATCGTGCCCCTTAAACAGGCTCTCTCCCCGCCACGACGTTGAGTCGCGATGTTTGGATCTTGTTAATACTATCCTCCCGTCAAAATCACCCTTGACGGCGTCTTTCTTTCTCTGTTTTGTTCTGACAAGCACTGGCTTTCCCCAGCCGAAATGGCTTCTTCGCCAATTCGCCCGCGATGGCAGCGAATCTACCGCCAAACCCTCACGCTCATTTACAAGAACTTCCTCATATTCTACAGGGCTCCTATCTCAGTCATCTTCCGCACGCTGCTTTTACCAATCGCATTCACTGTTGTTATGTGCGTTCTCAAAAACCTGAACGCATCCTCACCGTATAGTTCCTCCGAAAATGGCGCCATTGCCAGTACGCCGACTCCTATCATGGACCTGGACGTCGCAATGAAGTCTTCTCCTGCAAAGAAATTGGTTTTCGTCCGAAATGGTATGAGTAACGCCCTCGTTGGTTATAAATTTGTTCTGACTCCGACATCACAGGTTTCCCTGAGGATGTTCTTAGCTCCATCGTCGATGGCATAGTCGAAGAACAGGGGGAGGGGTTAGATATCCGCGTTATGGAGGAGGTCGATGACCTTTTTGACGTGTGCAAGCAGTCTTTAATCGGAAGCAGTGACTGCTTTGCTTCGGTTATCTTTACATCAGTCAATACTGTCGATGTGGAATATAGCATCGGGCTAGACTCTGCTATAGCCGACGCTTACAGCTACGGGAGTGACTACACCAACTCTTTACTGGAGACTCGAATCCTTCCCCTTCAGTGGGCAATAGATTCTCGGCTCAACAATCTAACATCCGACCTAAAACCAGCCGGGCAGCCCTGGGCTGGGGAGTTCTACGATACTATGCCAACCCCAGCTCCTGGGTCTGAGGAGTCGACAACTGGTCCCGTTTGGCTAGCGCTAATTGGGATGTTTATTGCCCCAATCTTTATTCTTATCCTCATAGGAGTATCTTACCATATCAGTGTTTTTGTCGCGACAGAGAGGCAGAACTCGATATCAGAGTTGATGCAGGCCCAGATGGTGACAGATGCTCCGCGAATCCTCTCCAATATTCTGTCATTTCTGGCCCTTTACTTCCCAGGATTTCTCATTTGCTCCATTCTTCTCACACAGCTGCTCTTTGTCAAAACGTCAGATATCCTCCTCCTTTTCCTAACCCTTTTGGCCGGGACATCTCTCACTACAGCTTCGCATTTCATGGCGTCTTTCTTTGGAAAAGCACAATTGGCAGGTCTATACATATCCACTCTCGCCTTCGCGCTATCAATGGTGTCACTTGCGGCGAGCTTACTTTCGTCCTCTCCCTACATGGCGACCGCTACTGGAGAGATCACCGACTCGACCGCTAATACACAAGTCTTGGCTCTATCCCTTATCTTTCCGCCATATACTTGGGCTACCTTGATTGGCGATATCGCAAACCGGGAATACACGCTTACGGCCTTCTCACTGTCACCCGTTGGTGCCCCAACTGCCGAGGATATGCAACAGAGTATCCCACCACAAGAAGCATTGCAAGGATATCTTTACGTCGTTTTCTTCCTCGTGCAGATTGTCGTGTACGGCGCGGCGACATACGGACTTGAACGCGGACTTTGGGGTGTCAAGAGGACTTTCGAACCAATCGAAGAGTCAAGCGGCGTTGCTCTACGCTGCACGAACCTTTCCAAAACATACCACGGTACCCGTCGTTGGTACTGGCCTTTCACACCTATCGGCTCATCTAAGCTTGCCGTTGATAGTCTTAATCTGGAAGTAAAGAAGGGCTCGGTCACGTTCTTACTTGGTCCCAACGGGGGCGGCAAGACAACCACCTTGAAATGTGTCGCTGGAATGACTGCTATGGATTCAGGTTCGCGTTTGGAGATAAACGAAGCTGGCACGGTTTTCGGAATTTGCCCACAGCAAAACGTAAGTCAAAAACCCTTACTTCGAATTACCATAGCTAATTTTAATAGGTCTTTTGGGATACCCTCACCGTTGAGGAGCATATCAAAATCTGGAGAAAGCTCAAGACCGCTGCATTCATGGACGCAGGAGAAGAAGAAGATGACGTGCTCGGGGAATGTGATCTTACCGAGAAGGTTAAAGCGAAAGCGAAAACTCTTTCGGGAGGACAAATGCGAAAACTCCAGCTGGCCATCTCTTTTGTTGGAGGGTCAAAAGTCTGCTGTATCGACGAGGCATCGAGTGGTTTGGATCCCTTATCACGCCGAAATATATGGAACATCATCCAGAAAGGGCACGCACGCCGAACTATTCTCGTTACAACTCACTTTTTGGATGAGGCCGATGTTCTTGCCGATCATATCGCCATCCTTTACAAGACTAAACTTGTTTGCGAAGGGCCCGGAACTTCTTTGAAAGCTCAATATGGTGGCGATTATCTCATTCAGAGCAATCCGACTGAGGATGATGACCCTATGGTTTGGAAGACATCAAATTCCGCCCAAGCTACGAGGAAGATCCTTGAACTAGAGTCTTCGACGGATGAAACTTATAACGTCGTCTTCCCTACCCTCGAACAAGTGTTCCTCAAGGTTACTTCAGATGATATTTACGAGTCCGCAAGGGATGGCGCTGCTGGGGAAGAGGATGCCGAGGACGTTATCAACGAGAAGCTTTCCCCCGAAGCCCAAAACGCTCGAGACATGGACCTTCAGCTCGATGTCAGCCGTTCCATCGGGGTCGCAAGACAAGTCTTTACTCTCTTCAAAAAGAGATACACGCTCCTTCTTCACAGATCCGGCTGGATCTCGTACACGATCAATCTCATCATTCCAATCATTATTGCGGGGATCTTAGGACACTTCCTACCCAAATTTGATTCTCTCCAGACTTGCCAAATGAATATTGATATTCTGCGGATCTCAGGGCTTGACCAAGGTTCGGACCTCGCGCCATTTGACGCCCACATAGATAATACATTTTCGGTATATCCCGGCGAGTCTGTTGCACTTCTTAGTCCCCGATCTGCTTTCGAAGGTGACGCTCAGGATGATCTCTATACCAAGAGCATGAGAACCCATGTTGATTTTTACGATTCGGGCTACGGCTCCGGCTCAAGCTCCGACGAGACAAGCGGGGGGCTTCTCGATTCTCGCACGTTCGTGGATGATACCGATGATATCATTGCACAAATTAAAAATACTACCAGCTCGTTTTACGGCTTCGGAATATGGTCACCCACGCCAGACTCCGCTGTGTTCTTTTACGATACACCGCAATACAATGCTGAGAACTATATGTCAGCCTTTAGCTATCTCACAAACCGTCTCGCGGACGCTACTAAATTGGAAGGGACTGTCAGAACATCCTCCGCGAACATTCGAGTCTTCACTTATCCTGAATCAACCGTCAACTTCCTAAACTTGCCCATCTCTCTCTTATTGGTTCTGGGCTTTGTGGCAGCGGCATCTATCGCGGTCGTCTACCCAGCATTTGAAAAAATCAATCGTGTTAGAGCGTTGCACTACTGCAATGGAGTGTCTCCCTTTGCGCTTTGGCTTGGATACTTGCTTTTCGACATGCAACTCATCATAATTCAGTCCTTCGTTGTATGGGGTGTTGCTTTTACGGGTTCCCTAACAAGACTCTACTTTGAGCCCACATATATCCTTGGGGCTCTCATCCTATTCGGAATTGCCACCTATCTTGGAACCTACTTGGTCTCCTTGTTCGTCAAGAAGGCAGCTTTTGCGATTGCCGCCGGGCTTCACATACTGCTTTTCGTCCTATATTTTGTGGGCTACGTGGTGAACCAATCCTCTGGGAAGGGCGAGAACCAGCACATGGTATACTCGATGCTTCAATATGTCCTTGGATTGACGTCCCCTGGCGCAAATCTGGCTCGCGCCCTATTCGTATCTATGAACGCCTTTGACGTTCTCTGTGGAAAGTACGGAGACGATACCTCTGGCCCTTTCTCATACCAGCATTACGGAAGCGTGTACACGAATCTCTTGATTCAAATCGTCTTTTTGATAACTATGCTCATCATATACGAGTATGGAAGCGCAGACTGGTTCCGTCGCAACATCATGCGCCGTGGTGCCCCACCTCGCCTTCATTACACCGTAGATTCCGGCCAAGGACAGCCCCAAATCGCTGACCAAAACGAGAAACAATCGAGGATTCTCAATGTTGACAAGGTCAGCAAAGCCTTCGGACGTGTCTTCGCCACAGAGAACATCTCATTCGACATCTCCTCAAACGAAACCCTCGCTCTACTTGGTGGTAACGGAGCCGGAAAGACAACAATGATCAACCTCATCCGAGGAGAACTCAAGCCCGATTTCGGAAATATCGAGCTTAACGGCATTTCGGTCCTGCGTCAACCCCATAAGGCACGCGTGCATATGGGTGTATGCCCCCAGGATGATGCAGTCGATAACCTGACTGTCCGCCAAACCCTCAACTTCTACGCCTCCGTCAAGGGATTAAAGAATGTCTCCGGAAACGTAGACAAGGTCCTCAGTGCTCTCAACATCACGATGTACGAGCGCGTTTTGGTTAAAGCCCTTTCAGGTGGAACTAAACGCAAGCTCTCAGTAGCTATCGCGCTACTCGGTAACCCGCGAGTCCTCCTCCTCGACGAACCTTCAACTGGCCAAGATGCAGGCGCGAAGCGTATTCTCTGGAGAACGCTGCAGGGAATCAGTTCCAATCGCGCTATCCTTCTCACCACTCACTCAATGGAGGAAGCTGAGGCTCTGGCGACTGATGTCGCTATTATGGGCACTAGAATGCTTGCTAAGGGAACACTCAATTCACTCCAAGACGAACATGGTGGTCTGTATAGCGTGCGCGCCGTACGTACACCCGAGTCTTCAGCAGCAGAAGTCCAGGCCATGGTGAGGGAGTTGTTCGGTGGTCAGGTTGTGAATTATGCGGATAGGCATGGACAAGTGAGCTTCAACTTGCCACATGATAAGGCTGCTCTGGGGCGGATTTTGAGGGTTATGGAGGAGCTGAAGGGTGACCCCGTTACAGATGGGTTCAATAATGGTGCGGGAGCGGGTGGGAGTGCGGGCGCAAGGACTCACGGGGATTACTTGAGGGTGTTCCAGGATTATACTATTAATGGGCCTACGTTGGAGGAGGTCTTTATGAATGTTGCTAAAGAGAGGGGAGTACGGGGAGGTGTTTAGGGTATGGTATATAACGGGTTTCAATATGTACATATAGACTGGTTTTCTTTTGTTATACGGGACGGGCATAGCAATATTAATTGATCAAATGAACTATTAAGTGTTTAAGAAGGGTTTTATCTATATACAAATGTCAATCTCTCAGTCCAAAGGCGTCCCTTCAAAAGGCATCTATTGGGGAATCATCTCATCCACCAAAACCGACTTGCACTCCTCAAGGAATCGCTCAACAAATTCTTGCTCGTAAAAAGCCTCATTATAATGACAGCCAAGATGCAGTTCCCCAGCGCGTGTCCACAGAAACATCGACAGCAGTCTATTGGTAGCCTCGACTCCCAACCACCAATCTTCAACATCCACTGTACCCCCAGGCCCCGTATACGTCGTCTGTAGGCGGTTATCGATAACACCAAGTGAGCTCAACTCAGGACGCGCAGCACCTGGGGCTTGGTTTGCGAGCTCTAGCGGTGCGGATAGAAGTGCGGTCATAGTCTGTACGTAATGAGTCATATGCCCAAACAGAGGCTGTAGACTTTGCTCGTAGTGAGACCGTAGGGACCTGGCAGTGGCGTTGAAGTCCCTATTAACGTCCATATCAACGCTGCATAGTCGGCCAGTATGGTATAGGCCTGCTGCTCCCTGCTGATCGCGCCAAGGTGCTGGAAGCCCATCGCGGATGTTGTATACATTTAAAGTCACTGTGCGTCCATCCTCGGGAGCCATATGGCGCTCTGCTGCGCGCATGATAGCTGCTTGAGCCGCCACTGTCACCGTGAGGCCACGGCCTTTGCAAGCCTCTATTATTTGCCGGCTCAATTCGTTAGGAAAACGAATGCTTGCTCGCCTCGAGTTCCCGGGCGTATTGTTTTGCAGACTCTCGCTGAGAGATGCAAGAGGAGCCCCAGAGGAAAGTACAGACAGCTCAGCCTCGGTAGATCTTTTCATATCTTCCGTGATATTAAGCGAGAAACCAGCAGCTTCATCCAAGCTCGGGGGGAAGCGCGATACCTCCGAACCATCGAAGACTAGAGGTTGAGGACCTTGTGACAGAAGTTCGAGGAAAGAATGTTGCAGCATCACCATGCCGATGCCATCAATGCGCCAGTGGGATGCACGGAATAGAAGCTCCTGTGAAGATGGGATGTAATGCACCGTGAACAAACGCGATGGTGGGAGGATCGAATGGAGCCTGTCAGCTGATTGATCCTCCCCGTCCGAGTGCACAACGAAGGTCGTTTCGAGCCACTCATCAAGTATGTCCGTCGAAGGTACGGTATAGACCAGTCGAGTCCCTGTCACGTTGGGGACTGCTGCAATTTTCGGATGTTTGTGACGCAGAGCCATCCAGGCTTGCTGTAAGTCGATCACCGGCACGGCATTTTTGAATCGAATAGCACTGGAAATGAAGTACTGTTCTTGCCGTAGATGGGCGCAGGTGGCTGCGACACCATGATAAAAATTTTCAAGTGTATCGAAGGGCCGTACGTACTCGCCGGGTCTGGCCTGCTGCAAAAGCATTTTCACTGCATGTCTGGTTCTCAAATTGGCATCGTGTCAAGATGGGCATCAACACGAAGAGCCTAACATATAAATACTGCCCGCATTGTGCCGAGATAGGGGTCTCTTCGCCCCCGTGCTCTCCCTTTCTTTCAGCTAAGCGAAGCCCTCCACCAGCAACCCGCTTTGGGGGCGAAGAGTTGGCTGAAACATAAAAGGAGATCTTTGAGACCTTCAAAGAAAGGCCGGCACGGGGATCACCGATTCCCCAACATATCCCTGACCTCGGATCACAATAGTCGTAGTGATCGCTGGGCAGTTGGTTGGACATATGTCTTTATAAGCCCTCTGGCCCTTGATTCTTAAGGATTCGTGAGTCCTTCTTGGCTGGGCAGTTTTCGTGGGCCCAAGAGGATCCGTGAAATCGGGATGCCCGCAATGACACCCGTTGATTTGATCCTTCGTTACTGTACTTCCGGAGTTTCTGATCTCACGAACTGTTTTCTTTTGTTCCTTCGTTCCTTCGATAAACCCTACCCCGATTTAGTCTAAAGATTTTCACCACGATGTCTTGGTGTAGGAAAGACCCTGGGAGATTGTGATCAGCTAGGCGTTGCTGAGAACAAGTCTGATAACCATAATCTTCAAGATTCACTGCCGAAACAGCCGAGTAACCGCAACTGCTCCAAGAGCTATCAATGCGACATCACCCCCGTATTGCTTCGATTCCTGTATCTGCATGGCCAGACCTATCGTGAAAAACACGAGGCTAGTCACCGCAGCAGAGAGCTTGACCGTCTTGTTCCCAAAGAGGAGCATTAAACCCAACATTATGTCAACGATTGGGGTGATTAATGCAACTGTTGAGCCATCATCTGGCGCGTGGTATTCCTGGAACGTGTACCATTGCGGGGTGTACTTTCCGTGTGTGAAGCGGGAGAAGCCTCCAAGAAGAACGACGGAGGAGAGAAGGTACACTGGAAGGCTTCCGAACAGCGAGGACATTTTTGCGGAGAACAACCTGGATCGCAGGAGGTTTGTCACTTGTGTGAGATTATTACATGGATACTTGCGGATGCTAACGGATATCCCTGACTTGACTTGAAAACGGCAAAAACTGCGATGTGTTTGGAAAAACCTGAGGGAGGTGAGCTCGCTTTTATACCGAGAAATATGTTGGCAGCGCTCGAACAGGAGACAGGTCTGAACGTATTACTAAGCAAATAAATAAATAAAAGCCCCCAGCTCTTTTTCCTATGAAACTGTTTTTTTTTATACGCTCCAGCTTGACGAAGTCATACTTCACTTTATGAATACAAGGGGTCATGGTTAAGACGCGCCGCCTGCTTCGTGGGGAACTCACTTTCTCTTCTGCAAATGCAAAGGAGACCAATGTCCTCCATACACTTGAGTACTGGGACCAGAGGGCTAAATTCTTCGATCATCTCGAGAAAAACCGCGACTTAATCCAAGTGGTGGCCACTCACCATCTCGGCTTAAGCTCTGCGGCAGCTTGCGACATTGCGGATCGGGGTGATTGGATTCATGGGAGTTTTAATGTCTGTATTCCAATTGTCGTTAACGATTGGAAAGGGCATCCGAGAAAACGCATGATTATTCGATTCCCGCTGCCGTACAGAGTCGGTGAAGCCTTCCGGCCGGGTAACTCAGACGAAAAACTTAGGTGTGAGGCGGGAACCTACACATGGCTTCAGGAAAATTGTCCATCGGTGCCTATTCCCCAACTGTTCGGGTTTGGATTGTCAACTGGTAAAAAGGTATGAGATAAGTCTCTTTTAGTTGCCTTCTGCTAAGTGAGAATCAGTTTACAGCTATCGAAAACCTTCCCATTGTGGCTCGCTATCTACAGTATACCCGCCGCCTGATACTCACATTGCTTGGATACCCGGTCCCATCTCGGTACATTCCTCACCAGCAGGAGGGCGTAAACGGTCTTTGCGTCGGCTATCTTTTAATTGAGTATATTGAGGATGCTCAAGGAACCATGCTTTCAAACAGTTGGAATGACAGGCGACATGAGGCTCGGCTCCGCACGAACCTTTTTAGAGGTCTGTCACGAATCTTGTTGACTATCGCTCGAATCCCTTTACCACGGATTGGCTCATTTATTATTGACGATAATGGTTACTTGGCCCTTGATAACCGACCTCTGTCTCTTGAGATCCAAGATTTGGAGAACGAAAAAATCCCGGTGGACATTGATCGCGATTTTACGTACTCTACTGTGAACTCGTATGTTACTGACACTCTCGCATTTCACGATAGCCGACTTCGTCATCAACCAAATGCAGTCAACAATGGACAGGATTGCATTTATCAGATGTCAGCTCTGACTATGATGAGGGCGGTGTCTTCTCAATTCTTCCGGCGTGAGCTCCGTCGTGGTCCTTTTGCTTTCTCTTTAACAGACCTCCACCAAAGCAACATTCTGGTCGATGAGGATTGGCATATCAAATGTATAATTGACCTGGAATGGGCCTGTTCACGCCCGATTGAGATGCTACATCCTCCTCGCTGGCTAACAAACAAAGCGGTGGATACAATCAGCGTACCAGAATATGACGAAGCTCGCCAAGAGTTTATGGAAATTCTGGAAAAAGAGGAGGAGGACCTTTATGGAAAATCTCCAAAATCCATGCTACTTTCGCATATCATGAGGCAGGGATGGGAAATGGGGACGTTCTGGTATTCACTAGCCCTTCGGAGCCCAACAGGTCTCTTTAGAGTCTTCTACGACCACCTCCAGCCAAGGCTCGCCGAGGGACATGAGGACGATAGTGATTTTTTTCGGATCGTGATGTACTACTGGACAAAAGACGCCACCAAATTCATATTTCGGAAAATAGAAGACAAGGCGGAGTATGATAGGCGACTTCAAGAGGCGTTTGACGATTGAGAGAAAATGCGACACAATTGAGAAGACTTGATGGCTGCCTCATATACACTATCACTTCTTTCCTCCCTGTCCCGAACTTCCTTGGTTTTGACTGTCCCTTTCGGCCGCCTCCCTTTGTGCCGCCTCCTGAAATGCCTGCTCAAGTGCCTGCAGTCCTTTCTTGTTTCTGTTTGCTTTGGCTGCCTCCGCAGATGAGGTAAGCTGATTGATGGTCTTCGAATCCGCTTTTACGCCAACAGTGCCTTCTTCGACGGTCCCCTCATAGGTTGAATCAGACCGTCGATCTGCCATGGTTCGTTAAGGACGTTTGTATTTCACGGTCTTCGTCTCGACCTTCTATGGTTGGTAAAGAGTTGTTAGAGCATGATGAAGTGTACGGATATTCCAGTATGTACCTAACTTCCGTACTGCTCAATTAGAAAGGGATGTTATCGATATCGGCGAGCAGTCCTGGGAGTTGTGGCCAGAGAGACAGCCCTTATACCTGATATTTGAAGCCTGCAAGGGTGGACAAGAAGAATGCTTCCAAATCAATCTCAGTACTTCAAGTATATATATTCCGCAGCGGTTTCTTGAGAGATATATAGTAGTTAGTAGGCGAGAATTAGGCAGCCAACTTTCTTATCCCTCGTATTGACATGCATGACGGGCCAAGCACATTCCCCACGCATATCGTGTATGTACGAGGCTGGCAGCCTTGCCCGTTCACAATGATCTTTCGCAGATTGTGGCCGCACAATAAAATTAGTGGCCTGAACTTGTCCAGGTAGGCAACAGCAGCTTCCAGACAAAGCAAAGGATGCAAACAGTCTATTGACTCGTGCCAGCAGAATGAAAGCCGCCTCAATCTTCTCTGTCAACATAGATTATCTCACTCCACAACCTGTCGAAAACCAGACATTCTCACGCGAGTTAACACATCCACTATCTCGTGCAAGGTGACTGAAATGTAGCTCGCTTAGTGTCTGTGACAAATTTCCAATCTTCCCTTCTTGGCCACCTGATAAGTCATATTCCGTGCCGGAGATGTAAGCAAGCATACTTCACAGTCACCAGCGACATTGGCAACAGCGGTCAACGAGATCCAGCGGTGCCTTCTAGATGTAAGAGCATCACTGATAATCATCCGGTCGTAGGGCGCGAGAATTGGAAGTGGAAGAACGACGTTCCGGATTAATCAGCAGTGGTGTTGTGTTACGAACTATAAATACCTGACCAAGACGTTCATTCATCCCAATTTAACAAGGAATCATCAGGGAATCAGACAATCTTTCCACAGCGAGTTCAGTGTTCAGTGTTCAGTGTTCAGAGATTTCTTTCTTCGTCATCTTCAGCTATCTTCTTCGTTATTTTGCAATATGTTTTGTGTAGAGCTTCTATCGTTTTTGCTTGGGTTTTTTTGCTTCATCTTATCTCCCACGCTTCGATTCACCCCTTCTCGAACTTCATCCTCTTCCCCAATTCAGGGAACTCGAATACTAGATTTGAGAACATAGAAGATTAAGACTGCTATAAATGAGACGAAAGCAAAAAAACGGCGAAGCTCTTCCATCTCTACACCATAGTAAACCTCCAGACGTTTAAGGGCATCGTCCGATAATGTCGATTATTCTATATATACCTGTCCCGGTTCCCGTTGTGAAATGAGGAGTGCTAAAAACCTTTCTAGCCTCACTCAAGAATATCCCTCCGGTCCAATCCATTTGCATACTCTTCTTTACCGCCGAAACCACGCGCTGCCTCACTATCATCATGTCTAACCCGCAAAGAGTTGCCCTAGGGAAATCCTGGACCTCCACCCCACTCAATCCTTCGGGTGACAAGCTGTCTACGGACGCTCTTATCCAAGGTATCTTCGACGGCGCCAAAGGCGGAAGCGCGACCGCGGGGTATTTCGACCAGATCAACACCATCGGCCAGCCCCATGCCCAGCTCGGGAGCAGGGTAACGATGCGTGGACAAAAGGCAAAGATGAGCATGACAACGATATGTATTATGTTAGCGAAGTGGATGGGAATAACAAGGCTTTCTACATCAAAGTTGCTGTGGAGGGAATAAAAGCGGAAAACGACAATGTTATACCCGAGGATAACGACATCGAGATCAACGGGACAAAATATAAGGAAGTCGAAGTAGTCACACGCGATTGACTATGACAATTTCATCTACGCAAAAACTTTTCGTGAAATTGGCATCACAATTGATAGTGCGATGCTCGTCAAGTACACAATGCCTCTTATATGGCAAGAAATCAAAAAGGTCACTTTCGTCGTCGAGAACGCAATCAAGAGTCTCTTCACATTCGCAGCGAAAACCGACGAGGCTTTGCAAGTCACTGAAATCGAGCTTCAAAATATTGAGGAACAAGAGATCGCTCAGAGTGCTGAGATTGTCGTCGAAGAAGCGATGATTGACGGCGTTGCAATTGCTAGCGAATTCCTTTTCATTGGCGCCTGCGTCATACTCGCCGTGATTTTTATCGGCTTATTCTTTATCTTGCATAACTCGTACCGGCATGTCCGTATTTGGAATTTGACCAAGTACAATATGGAATGGGGCTATTTCATCGACCATGAGCTATTCGAGGAGGGCCAGATAACCTCTGCCCCGATCGACTTCAAGACCAATAAGACAGTGCGGATTCCCAAGTGCGGGCCCACGAATTCCCGGAGTCAAAGGGGCACCCGAGGTGCATTATGGCGAAGTTGACGTTGTCAGCTCCCATGAATTTACCAGGATTAGATATACCCTTCAACTATATCTACGGGATCCTAAGACAGACAAGACAGTGTACACTGTCACGACATACTATGATATCCCATTCTCCGGGGATAACTCGACGAACCTCACGTTTGGCGACGTTAGCGACCCTCACAGCTGGTTCAAGGACAACTTCGGTAACAACAAGAGCACAATAGCACGCTCACAGAGCGGGGAAGGGGCGATCCCAGCTGTCAGCACATACGATTATCTAGATGGTAAACATGGTGTTCCTTCCCAAACGGGCGGCTCCAGCAATGAAGCGTATTACTATATGGGATATAGAAAATAAACTATCGTTCGTCGTGCAATTCGAACCGAGGAGCATCTCTTGTACACTCAGGGAAGTGTCAAAGGGGTCATAACTCTTGGATTCTACCACTGAGGTGAAAAAGTAGCCACCTAAGTAGCATGGCAGATGAAAATCCAACACTATCAATCCATCCTGTGTGTTACCGAAGACAACTTGAAAGTTAGCGATTTGAGTTAAAGCAAGTCCAGTCAAAAACGACTTCCAGGACATGACAGACTGCCATACAGAGTACACCTAGTGAACTAGTGTCAAGGGTCAGGTTACTGGCTTTCCCATCCTGTGTTGAAGTGAGGTATTTCGTGTTTATGGAAGGGGAATCAAGTGAGAGTCGGTGGAAGCATGGTGATTAAAAATCATCTATTCTTATTACCCCTGAAAGTCGTTCGTGGCAGGACCACCGGCTCTGGGTTGATGCCAACTCTTTCCTGTTTTTAATTAGCAGATTGACGCTCGTTTATCAATATAACCCATTATTCCTGCTCTTCTACCCCCATAAGAGTCACAATGCAACCATGAATGCCATGGATCGGCTACTCAGTTCTTCAGCTCGCTGATCAGAAGTGACAGATAGATTTTGAGAAATATAAACAAACGAACCGACCGTGCCTGAGAAATGCGGGGAAATTAGGCTATTAATTCATGTTTCGGCCGCAGAAACGGTCTCGGGAGGGAATAGTCCGAGTTTTAGGTTTCGGGAACTCCCCATTGTCCACCGGAGCAATCACCAACTCCTGCATTAGCCGAGCATCTGTTAATATCGAAGCTTTCAGAAGGAGTTAAAATCGGCCTTTGGCAATCTATCGCTAACTAGGGCTAATAACCGATGCGGGACCCTCCGTGCCGATGAACAGGTTATATAAATGCCCGTGCCTCGCCCAGAGGCATGGAAGTCTCTTGGACCAAGCTCATGCCGACAATACCTGCAACCATGGATTCCAAAATTTTCACTATTTTAGCAATTGCTCTGGGACACGGTCCCGCGCTTGTCCAAGCTCTTGACAATGGTCTTGGCTTGACCCCGACTATGGGATGGAGCAGTTGGGTGCGTCTCGAGTCCACTCCGTTGCGAATGGAAGCTTTCGCGACTTTTGTAACCGAAACTAACGCGTAAAATGGAATTTTAGAACGTGGCCCAATGTGACGCAGCCAGCGAGCAATACGCGCTTGACACCGCAAACGCGTTCGCATCTCTAGGTCTTCAAGAACTCGGATACACAAACATCAATATCGATGACTGCTGGACGACCGAAAGCCGCGATGAGTCCGGCAACCTGGTTCCCGACCCCAACAAGTGGCCCAGGGGAATCCAGGCCGTCGTCGATGAAATCCACGATATGGGTCTCAAATTCGGTCTCTACGGAAGTGCTGGTACCCTGACTTGCGCTGGATACCCCGCGTCCGAGGGCTACGAAGTTCAGGACGCAGAACTTCTTGCTTCCTGGGGCGTGGACTTCTGGAAGCATGATAACTGCTACACACCCTGCCTCGACCAGCCTGTTCCCCAGACCTGCGGAAACCCGGCTGGCAATACCCAAGAATGGTACGCGACCATGCGCGATGCCATCCTCGGGGTAAACGAGACGCATAACATCCTGTTCAACATCTGCCAGTGGGGCCGGGATGAGGTCTGGACGTGGGGAGATGACTTCGGCAACTCGTGGAGGATATCGACCGATAACTGGGGTGATTGGGAATCAGTTGTGCGCCTTGGCAGCACTGCTGCTGATATCTCCGAATTTTCGGGACCGGGTGGTTTCAATGATCTTGATATGCTGTTTGTTGGCAACGGTGTGCTCACCGAGACCCAAGAACGCCTCCACTTCGGCCTGTGGGCTATTGCCAAGTCGCCCCTTGTCATTGGAACGGACTTGAACACAATTTCCGAGGAGTCGCTGGCCATTGTATCCAACAAGGTAAGCAAGCCCCTGGGGAAATGGGCTCGATAAAATTGTGCTCCAGTAAAAACTAACACAGAGCGTCTAGGGTATCATCGACATTAACCAGGACCCTCTTGGCATTGCTGCCACAACTTTCGTGCCTTCCGGAGCAGGCGAACCTGCCTACGGCACCATCTACGAATACTGGGCGGGCGAGTTGAGCGACGGTGTTGCCATCGGTCTGGCCGCTGCCAACGGAGCCGCTACCCTAGCGGTCGAGTTCGTCGATGTTCCTGGCCTAGGCGAGGGCACCTTCGGCTGGGAGGAATACTACAGCGGCCAATCCGGAAACGGAACGGGCGTCTCATTCGACCTTGCTGAGCATGATATGGCTGTTGTCAAGGTCTTCACTTAGGTCTCGAAGGCTGCAAAGCTACTACTTTACAAAGCCCACGAGAGGCTGTAAATTTCACAGTAAAATATGTACATAGTTAGTTATAACCATTCTTTGAAATCCATCTGGATTGACCTTTTTGTCAACCCCCTTTCTGCACATGGAAATCTGTTACTTCTTAAGCATCGTCTTTCTCTTCCTCTCGAGAATGGGATATTCCTCGGGATCTCCCATTGAGGAAATTCACCGTGTGGGTGCCCTATTTTAGTCAGCGCATGTTTATCTCAAACTCACGTATGTCAATGACTACAAAAAAGAAGGAAATATATAAGCCGCCAGCGCTGCGTCCAGAAGCCAGCATAGCTCCTTGAGATTCAAACTTCAATTACTGACGGTTTGGCTCAAATCTTCCCGAAGCCAGAGTGAACCCAGAACAGGTAGACCCAGGCCTGTACGTCCTAATTCACACATTTCCATTCTCAACAAAACAGATTAAAAAGGACTTAACGCTATGACACAATCTAAGAGTTCGGAGGGAGTTATTTTAAAGAATCTTGATGCTATTTAAAGTTGTTCCCATTGCACGGGTCTTCACTCAAATTCTATTTATAGTAGTAAGAATCGGTGGGTCGAACAACGTGGGAAAAATAAGCTTTTCCAGTCCTACCCAATCATAATTGGACTTGTCGAGACATTGTTCACGCAGCATAAAATTTGATCAAGCAGATTTCACCCAGCATAGAGATGCCAAAAAGATTTCTTCAGGCTGAATCGGAACTGTAAGGAAGAAGAGTTTGATTCATAGCGACGAGAATTGACGAGGATTCGGCAAACTCTTTGTAGGAGATCCGAGAGAGGGGAGGACAAGAAAGTGCAGAGCATCGTGTTTACAAAGTGTTTCCATCCTCAGCTTTAACTTTTATCTCCGGACTTTCCGACGACGAGATCCTAATCAGTGGTCTGCTCTAGTTAGCTTTGAACCCTCCGCACACCCGTTTAAAGAGTGAATATGAATGAACTTACTGAGGTGCCCGCCCCCCTGTAGATGCCTTCACAGTAATATCTAGATCGGTGTGCACTCGACGCAGATGAACTCGGAGGGCTGCAGCTGGATATCCACTATAACAACGAGTTAGAAAGGGTTATCCGTGTAGATATATGCAACTTCTTCTTATATCACACTCGATGGTTACTAACTTACCCCTTGGGTTTGTGCCCGCAAAATTCACAGGTGGTTGCGCATTTGGGGACTGACTAAGATTTGGGATTAGTCATGTTCAGACCCGTCCAATTAGGCTCAGTTCCGACTAGTTTGGTCCAAACTCAAACTTACAATCTCAGTTCCTTCCACCCAAACTGGATGTGCATCGGGATGTTTTTCACAGCAACGAGGACGACTCATTTTGACGATTTTGGGTTTTTTTTTCGGGGTAGTTTGATGGCTTCTGCTGATGAAAAGATTTTGAAGAAAAGAAAATCAAAAGCGGGGAATGGCCCTTAAATCTTCTGAAAAGATTAGTCATTCCATTTTGGTTAAATCTGGGACTCATCCCTCCTACACTCCTACATATATCGCAGCTTAGAGAACGGCGAGAGCAGTCCTCCCATCAATCTAGGGTCCTATCTAAGTGTGCGCAACAGATTGTGTATAAATATAGGGAGATGCCCTCACCATGCCGTTAAAGATAGCCTCAGCGCTGTCTTGCTTTAACGAACTAGTTTCCTCTAGAAATACCTCCATTTTTTCTAGGACCTGAACGAGAAACGGCAAATGCCTCTACGCTTGTTTGCAGGCCCCTCCTCACAGCTCTGCCAACGGGGATCGTTCTAGAAACGGCGTTCTGCGGTCATGGTAGATGAGTTCTAAGCCGATGGTCTTCCTACTGTGACCTGGAGCATACGATAGATAGGCCTGTCACCTTTTTGGCGCGAGCTGCTATAAAGATTACGGTCCAAGTTACCCGGGTGGTTGATAGGCTCCAGCAAACGTCAAGAATCTGATATCTACACCCCCTGGGTAGATGGTCCTTTACCCATCGCGCTTGAGGATCAAGCGAAGACAGGTAAGACAAGGGCATATTGGTTCCCGAGAAAGTATGCCAAGACGGGTAGCGACATGATTTTGCTGTTGTGCAAAGTCATCGTCATCAGAGTAAAGAATTGAAAGAAATGAAATAGATTGAGCATCGAGTCGTCGGCCTGTCTCAACTCTCGATAGGGGATCTGAGATCGAACCCCCGCATTGCATTAACGCAGCGACATTTGCGCACGAGACTCCCCTGCCACATCATACTCCATCTCGATGATGTGACGAAGGAACAAAAACAAAAAGATAAAGCCTCGTCATGAACCGTGAAGGTTCCACGAAAGGGACACAGGACTCGATGAAACAGGAGACATAAAATCTAATAAACGCGTCAAAGGGAACAACATCACCGATGGTCAAAAAGAATAATATCGTTCTATCTCGTCGAATAATGCCATTGTTTTTTCTATCTTCAACGGTTCAACCTTCAGATGCCAAAAATGTGCTCCGCAAAAAAGGTGCATCACCTGACTTTCTAGCGCTGAAACATTGCTTATTTTGTCTCAGACATACGATTTGCACTGCCATCGCCATCATCCATGGTTGAAGGCACTGTGGTATCCAGAGAAAGACTTCACGAAGAAGTACCAGAGGACAAGAAGAATGAAGAAATAGCAGTAGAAGAAGCGATCGAAGATAGAAGCGGAACCTGTCTTCAGCCTCTGATTTCTTAAGAATTTTCCGACCGGTGAATCACAGCGATGATGTGGCGGGACATCAACATAAGCTTCTCAGGATTGACATGTTTCCAGAGGCAACGAAAGACCCTAAAAACTCTATGTAGCTCATGTCCAACAAAGTACCTTTTGTGTACGTCAACAGGCCAAAGTGTACTTGCACCGATTGTATCATCGTAGCTTCTTTCCAGCCCTTCACAAAAAAATAATACGACCTTCACACTCACATCTCACACTCTCGTCTCATTTAATTATCAGACAGACTCTCTCGAATCTTACCGACTATTTCTTTGTTGTTTGGATTTCGCATCTCTTGTGGATAAAAGACTTCTCGTTCCTTCACCCAAATCCCTGGCCGATCCTTTGCTTTGTCGGTATCACCGTCGTTATCCCCAAACAACGAGCCCGCACTTCGCCATCTAGGATCGAAGTCGAGACCAAGACACCGTCGCTTTCGCTCGTGTCCCAAAAAAAGCCAGATGCGAAATTAGAAGTACGCTTTGCTGGGGAAAAAAGACTGGGTTCGGAGCCCCGCCTGTCCGCCATTTGATTGTTTCAGTCACTCTTCTGACTCTCGGGCCTGTCGCTTTTTAAGCCTCTCGACCAGAAACAGCATAGGCGACGACCAGCCCTGCCCTTGCCTCTCATCTTCTCCCCCGACGACCTCGTCTTTTTCTCACTCCTTTTCATATTTCACCGCTCCCCGCGATCGAGACCATAGGAAAACTTCCTTTCTCTTTTGTCTATGTGAAAGACGAGGACGACTGTTTGTTTTTCGCTCAACCGTAAACCGGGTCTGGTTCGCAGAGGAACCCTGGGTCGACCATAGACCTGTCCAGGGAACTCTGACAGGAACCTCGAGTTACCCGACACCTTTTCAGTCCAAGGACTGAGACACACAAACGACACATATCCAGGTCGCTCAATCCGACCAAAATGGACGGCGACTACCAATCTTACCAGCCCTACCAATCGAGAGGGACGCCGCAAGGCCCTCCTTCCGATGGCCGCAACTACCATCCCGGTGCCCACCCAGACAGCGCATACCGACAACTGAGAAACCAACGGGTGTATCCATCCGATCAGAATCAGAATTCACAATTTGTTCCCTCCGCCACAACCGCCTACACCGCCGCTCCAGGCCCTCCTCCGCCTCCGCACCGTTCCGCATATCAGAATGACGACAGGAGAAATGGCGAACTAGGGTACTCACAGTCGATGCGAACTACCTCCACGGTGACGCCTGGGGTTGACAATATGGGTACGGTGGCTGCTGGTGGAGGAATATCGGGTATTGCTCTTGGGGTAGCTCACTCCAACGAGCGGGAGAGTGGCGTGGAAGCGATGCGGGGAGTTGACAACCAAGGCAACGCTCCATTCCATGCTCCAGCAGAGAGGGCCTACAATACACAAGGCTCAGACACTCCTTATGTGCCGTCAGGACCCGAATCCTTCCGCTCAGCCGCCCCTCTCAGTGCTGCTGCTGCACCTGCAGGGCATGCGACTCCTGCTGCAGGAACTCCGTACCTCAACCCTTCCGATCGAAGCATACAAATGGGTGATTACCCGTCATCACAACATCTGAACCCTGCGAGATACGAAGACCTTCGGTATCAGGGCCAGTCCTCCACCTGGGGTAACCGAGGTGACCCAGGAACAATCAACCCGGACGATATCGCAGACGATGGCGACGATGGCTTTATACCAGACCCGAAGCGACGATCGGTTCTAAGTATTGGTCGAAATTCGAGTCGTGACGCGATTGCCCCGGCCGCAGGAGGTGCCGCCGCTGGAGGAGTTATGGGAACAATTGGGGGTTTGGTGGGACGACAAAACAATGGTCAGGATGCCAGCGGTACTTATGGGCCTGTTAATCCCGATACGCTGGAAGATGGAGGTGATCATGAAGAGAAGAGTGAATGGCTAGACCGACAGACGCATGGCAATAAAAAGATGATGTGGATTGTCGGCTTGATTATCGGTGTGGTGATTGTTGCTGCTGTTGTTGGAGGTGTTGTGGGCGGAGTGTTGAACAATGGCGATGACGGCTCATCTGGAGGATCTGGGCAATCGGCGGAAGACGACGAAGATGCCAACGGAGACTTAGGGAAGGATTCGTCGGAAATTCAAGATTTGATGGGCAACGAGAACCTCCATAAAGTTTTCCCCGGAATGGATTACACGCCGTGGGGTACCCAGTACCCCTTGTGTCACAAGTACCCGCCCAGTCAGAACAACGTCACACGCGACATTGCCGTACTCTCAAAACTTACAAACAATGTGCGGCTATACGGGACTGATTGCAATCAAACAGAAATGGTTCTGCACGCAATTGATAGGCTCGAATTAACAGACATGAAACTCTGGCTGGGAGTATGGCTAGACACAAACACCACTACGAACAGACGTCAAATTGATCAGCTCTACAAGGTTCTCGACGACACAGAGGACAAATCTATCTTCAACGGCGCTATCATCGGAAACGAAGCTCTCTACCGTGCTGGCCCGAACATCGCTACCGCTCAGCAGAACCTCATCAAATACATGGACGAGGTCCGAGACGAGTTCAAGAAAAAGGATATCGACATGCCCATCGCCACATCTGACCTAGGTGATAACTGGAACCCAACCCTCGCCGCCAAAGCCGATATCGTCATGGCGAACGTCCATCCTTTCTTTGCTGGTGTAAAAGTCGACAAGGCAGCTGCCTGGACCCTGAATTTCTGGGAAGAGCACAACGTTATTCTTACCGAGGGGACTGATAAGAAAAATATCATCTCGGAAGTAGGATGGCCGAGTGGAGGGGGGAATAATTGCGGGACGGAAGAGGCTTGTCCGAATGATACGGATGGGTCTGTCGCTGGTGTGGACGAATTGAATAAGTTTATGGAGGATTGGGTATGCGATAACTTGGAGAAGGGGACGGAGTATTTCTGGTAATTATTTCATGTCTACACGCCCTATAATCCTAGACCCTATACTAACGTCTTTCTCAACCAACAGGTTCGAAGCCTTCGATGAGCCATGGAAAGAGTCCTTCAACGAGCCGGAGAAGGGCTTCGAGTGGGAAGATAAATGGGGTCTCATGGATCCCGGAAGGAATCTCAAGCCAGGCCTCAAGATCCCAGATTGTGGTGGTAAGACCGTTTCTTGAGCGTCGTCTGTCTCTCCGTGGTCTAGGGAGAGGTTTTCTGGTTTCGTTTCAGTACATAACTTGCAGATTCTTTTTTGATGTGTTTTGCTCACATATGTCCCGCTTTCTATCTCCTGTCTTCATTCTCGCACATATTCTAGCGTACCTGCCTTGTTTGCCTATGAGTCCTAGCATTTGTCCATTCACCTCATCCCCCGTCCTCCCCGTCTCGTCTGTCTCTCTTGTTGAAGTTAATGTTCCTCCGTCCGGTGTATCGGTGAAGAGGAAAAAGGAGGTCCAACCTCCACGCCATGCTCATGCTGTTTGCTTTGTCTAGCTCTGATTCCTGGATATAGCTTCTTTTTTTGGCACTATTTCTCCTTGTCCATCATGCCATCTTCTTTTCCAGTTCAGCAAAGCCGGTTGGTTTTTGGTTTGGGTTTTCATGGCGTCTTTTTGGTTTCTTTTGCCTGCTTTTTTCTTCTCTGAGTACAGTGTGAAGTGTGAATGGATGCTAGCTTTTTTCGTGTGTATAGGCTTCTTTCTAGAGAGAGAATTTATTTGTTTAGATAGTTATTTCTACCAAGTTTGCACTCGTAGGGCTTGGGGGGCGTGACAAATGGTCCCCTTGGCTTATCGTGATCATTTTCGCCTATGTCACCCTTAGAGCATGCCCAAAAATAACAGGCCTAGAGAGGTTTTATATATCCAGTGTCAAAAATAGACATGAACCCGTGCAGACATCCGCCCCTCAGAGCTGGCTTTGCCCTCTTACGTAGATGGAGTTTAATTCATCTCATCGATTTCGGCGGAGGTGAATATCGTGGTGAAGGGGAGGGGTGAGGTCCAAGATATTCCCCCGTTCTTCTATCCACCACGAGATTCGATCTCTTTGCTTTGCCTGGTTCAATCCTATCGTTCCCTTGCCACGGGTCAGAAGGAAAAAAAGGGTTGCGAATAGCCCAAAAAGACATGGTATGAAGCAGCCAGGCCCCCAAACATCGCTCAATCCTCGGACTCTAAATGTTATATGTATATGCATGCCATGCTTCCAAATCCTGTAGACGAATACCAACCCCAAAACTTTTCACAGGTGAGAAAAATAAATAAAATACTTTTGTCGGTCTCTATATTTTTTTCAATCATCTTCCCGTTTCCAATATAATCTCATATTCCAAAACGCGTGCTCATCTGGTTCGAAAGCAGGAAGTTGGACCGAGTCTCTCGTTTGCGTAAATTTTGAGAGGACGACGGCTTCTTCCTCGTTGCCGTTCTCGTTCCTAGTTTAGGTATTAGCCATAGCTATCCAGCAACAGGGCCCCTCGAGAGCACACATACAACAACAACCCACCTCTCCCACCCTCCTCCAACGGCCCACCAAAGAATAGCGCCGGGTCCCGCTTCAGGAGGTCCACGAGGTGAGACCTTTCGGCCCCGGGGCAGTAGAGGAATGTGTTCTCATCCACTAGGTCGAAGGCGGCGGGGTCGTTGATGACTTGGATGTTTAGGGAGGAGAGGAGTTTTTTGTCGAGGTTATTGAAGACGGGGTCTTGGGCGTGGGTTATTGTGCCTGAGTCTTTGAGGGAGGGGTGGGATGCTATGGGTTGTTGTTAGTTGGGTTTTTGAAGGATAGGGAGGAGGAGTGGTTTGGGTATTCTTCTTCCCAGGCCCCTCTGCTATCTACTTGAGAGGTCGAGATATAAAAGAACAATATTTGAACATACAAATCCACTGAAGTATAGAAACCAACCCCGCCAATTGATACAGCGAGATAGCCCTCCTATCAACCCATCCACCACGCAGAAACCCACTCAAACTCCCTAGTCCAATGCATACACATCTATTAATCTTCCTCATACCTCTCCCATTCCCTAGCAGGGCCCTCTCCAACCCCCATTTCACCGTACCACGACACTGTGACTCCTCCCACCTCCGCTGGTGCAGGTGGAATTGCTCCTCTAGCCCCTGGAAGGTGAGGTGTCCAGGCGGCTCTGCGGGGCGTAATAGGTCATTAAAAGCAGGGGTTTTGGTATTCTTTTTTGAATTGGAGTTTTTGGTCTTCTTCGTTCTGCTGTTCTTGTTGGATGTTGTGATGTGAGTCCAGCCGTCGTTGTCGTCGATTTGGATGCGCTTTTGCTTGGTGTTCACTACTCTTTTTTTGGGGTTAGGTGGGGATTGTGACATAGTTCACGCTTCTGCTAAGCTTTGCTTCTGAAGGGTTTATAGAACTATGGATAGCTCCTGGAGTGTTTCATAAAATGGCGAATATATTCGTGAAGTTTCGGTCTCTTCACAGCATGTTTGGAGGACTGTTTCATCACGTGATGTACATTTAACAGCGACAGTCAGTTCCTGACACCAACGATGCTGGTTTAACATCAGATGAAGTATTACAGGCAATTGAGGCATATGAAATCTATTAATATGTTCTTTTGTCTTGCTAAGCTTTCGGCAGTTTCAACATTCTGTGACCAACTCGTGATCAAGTCGAGAGCCGGCGACACCCTTCTCAATGGGATGCGGGGACCCGGGCGCTTACGGTTTCCTTGTATGAGTGTTATTATTGGATATGATTTTTGTGCTCAGTTCAGCCATCACACCTTTGGATCCATGGGTGGGAAAGTCGGATTAGGGAAGAGGAGATGCAAGGAAATGAGGACAGGGAGAGTGCGGATGATTCCACTTTTTGGAGGGAACCGTGCTGGGGGATTAATAGAGGGATTTTGGATCAGGGCATCGATGGATGATGATGTTCTGAATCCCATTGTCTCGAGGTCGGGAGCGTCTCACAGGCAATGGTAGGGCATACGACACCCAGATTCAGCTTGTATATGGAAAAGGTGGTCAGACTGGGCTACGTACGAACACTGGAGATTTGCCTTCGTGCGCTCAGATACAGGAGCCAGATGGACAGAATACTTAGACGCATTTAAATATCGTACGTGCGAAAACCCATCGTCGACCTCAACCCGACCGACGGTGATCATTTAAGCGCCGGGCCTTGGGGAAAAGTGGACGCGTTGAGACGGATAGTCTCTGGGTCTTTCCAGCAAAATTGTGCATTGTCACACTCTTCGATATGAGAGGTCACTCAACCCATCCGGGTTAAAGTGGCTGATATGCAAGTGCAAAGACCAACGATCCCAGCAACGAAGGCGGTTAACGAATGGCATGCAGCGGACCGGGTGATGATCCTCTTCCATCCCAGTCAGCGTGAAGGAACGACTCTCTTTTCTTCGTGAGATTCGCTTCTTCAGCGTGCTGTTGCTTTTTCCTCGTTGGTCCTTTTCACTCCTCCCTGCATAAGTGCTACCAGGACACAACAGCCTCCAAGGGTCGATGAGCGACTCTGACTGGCTGGATACAATGATTTCCCTTATTCATCGAGTCCGGCTCGATATCACTCGCGCGCCGAGAAGGTGACGGACAAGCATGCCCGGTCACATCTGCCATCGGTCGCTCTCACTCGTCCGCTTTGCATCCTCCCCGCCAAAATGCTCTGTGCTGCCCTTCCTCCTTGGCTGGGTCTTTCCCTCAAAAAAGACCGATCATCCTCAAAGCTTCGTCGAACTGACTTTCTTCGATCTCACGGTTTGCTTTTGATAAATAACTGATTTCTTCGTCGCTACGTCGCTGTCGCCGACCACGTTCTTAAACCTCGACTGTATTCGTACTGACTGAGCGCTCAATCTTTGTACTGCTTTTTTAAAACGAGTGACACTTTGTTTCATTCGGGGTTTCGGAATTCCAACCACATCATGTTCGGGCGATCGATATCATCACAGGCCGCGATCCTCCTCTCCGCTTTCCTATGCCTCGTCGACGCACACACAGTCATCGTCTACCCAGGATGGCGAGGGAATAATCTCCATTCGAACGGCACAGTAGAGGATACTCAGGGTATCGCGGCGGCGTTCGGTCCCGATGATAATGAGAGCTTATTACATCCCTATGGAATGCAGTGGGAGTATCCATGTAAGTGCCCAGAGAGAGCGCTCGCGAAGTGTGCGATGCAGCTGTATTTTCCCCATACTTACCCAACTCTTTCTTAGGTGGAGGAATGCCCCAATCCACCAACCGAACGAAATGGCCTGTGGAGGGCGGAGCCATATCCTTCCAACCAGGCTGGTTCCCTGGCCACGGCACCGCATTCATCTACGTCAACTTGGGATTCGGCACCATCCCAATCAACATGAGTAATCCCATGGTGGCACCTTTCGAGATCGTTGGCCCGACAAAGGAGACCTACCCGGGTACTTTTTGTCTTCCTCATATCCCGCTCCCGGAGAACGCTACCGTTAATGTGGGCGATAATGCGACGATTCAACTTATAGAAACTGCGGTCCATGGTGCTGCACTATATAATGTGAGTTCATCTCCCTTTTTTCCGTCGATACCATAGTTGGCAGAAACTCCATACTAACTTCTGCAGTGTGTCGATATCACTTTTGCAGACCCCGAGGACGTCGAAGAAGTCACACCAGATAACTGCTTCAACTCATCACACATCACCGCCCGAAGCGTTTTCTCATCCGAATCCCTCACCGGCGCTTCGTCGTCCCTTCCAGCCGCACTCAGCGGCCTCACTCTGATACCCCTCGCACTCGCGGCCACATTCTACGTGGGGTTATAAAAAAATAATCAGCGCTCGACTCACGGCTTTTCTTCACTATTCTATATCATATTTGACACCTTTAATCTCATTCTACGATTTTCTGGATATTAGCAATGTTGGAAATGTTTCTCTTTCTTCTTTTCCTTTTCACTTTCTGAGCTTTTGATATATATATCCCATGCTGTTTTCTTTTTGTCCATTTATGATTCTATTCATCCAGTCATGAGCTGAGAATCATTGCGAACCCTTGCGTTCGATTGTATATAAAAATACTCTAAGGCTCTGTCTCAACCCTGTGCTCTTCGTTCCGAGATACATAAATCATCTTAATGTGTTGACGATGGCAATTTGTGCGATAGCCGCGCCGTCCACCCAACCAAAGAAAGTATTAACTCGCATAGAAATCTTCAGATAATCGTTTTTCTTCGTTGAAGAGGAAAGCATCATTTTTATATTTCTTCTATTTCGAATGTCACGCGAGCGGGCCCAAGGTGCCTAAACAGAGCAGAGAGACGTGAAAGTGACTGTATAGAACTAGTGATTAGGGAATAAAAAGCAACCCTAAGGCAGGCCTGGGATCCCGAAGATACTAACACCCGGCAGGCCTCAGGTCAGGCTATAAAAACACATCACAGGGGGGAGCCGCGGAGGGTTCAATTCCCTGACTCTGGCCCTGGTGGGCTTCTCCTAAGGCGCGTAACCGGGCCGTGAAACAAAAACTAAAGCAAGTCAGAATGTCACGCGAGCGATCGAGTCGAATATCTCTTACTTGAGTGACATAAACATTGAGATGTGAGTGAGAGACTTCAATCAAGTTAGCTGATAAAACTTTGACGATAAAGCTCTCGTTTATGCCGATTTCATCTTTCATGCAATAATAAGAAGTTAAGCTGCAGCTTTCGGGATATGTAGCTAGCCGATATCTTTTGCATCATGATCCAGGCATGTGGCAGGCAATGCGAGCAGATCCGGGTCTATGTATATACCCCCTTGTCTTGTCTTGTTCCTGGCGATGAGATTCGGGATATCACTTCGGTTCAGCTTTCAAAGTAAATTATTTTGCCGGGAACCCTACGGGTAAAGTTAGCTGTTGAGCTGCATATCATACCTCAACGCGGCTGTCCATCACAATATGTATCAACTCATCGCGGGGGCAGGGCCTGGAACCACGTTTGAGGTCAAACTGGGAACTGGGTCAAGCGCTATTAGCTCATCGTCAGACAAGGTCTTCCCACAAACGTCCCCTTTCCACAGTAAGCATTCCTCCTTCGATTCCCCCACGAGCACACGGAACGGATAGTAATTGATCAAAGAGGTGCGAGGTCGATAAAGTGGCTGAAAAGCCCAAACCCCAATGCTCCCCCCCATTGTGTGAGCTTGCGCTGCCACGTGTATTTTAGCCAATGGGAAAAAAAATATCATTATTATACGAGAAGCACAGAAGGAGGTTATGGCATGGCCGACGCCGGAAGATGGTGTATTTGGAATCCCGGTGTATGATCCCTCCATGCCGAGTGCTCCTTTCAAAGGGCTGTGTGGAATTCGTTTTCCAGAACCTGGGGGGCGGTGTTAGTCAACGGGGCCAACGGGTAAGTACTGTTCCGCTCATCTTCATGGCGATGAACTTGGATCGAAATCCGGGAGAAGGCGCGGGGATAAATAGAGCTTCGTGTCGATCTGGAGACACTCTTCCACTTGTCTTCCTCTAGAGTCATTTATCCCTGACGAGTGAGTTGTTCTGTCTCGGTGAAACACGAAAAGCTTCGGGCGCAGTTGTTGCGGATATTCCCTATGATAAGCTCCTTTGCTTCTAAAAGGGTAAGCTATCCAGCGGGTTCTCCCGTAGCTTCCTCCCCCGGGTTTTTTCTCTGTCAGGGTCCAGGGTCCTAAGATTACCATCGTATGATCCATTGTCGAAAAAGGTCTGGGCAAAAGAAAAATTTTCAATGCCTTACGAGGCATTCTATGTCGAGATTCCTTCGGCTCGGATTCTCGGCAATATTTCTGAGTGGGATTTCCAATGGGTCGCATGCGGCTTGCGGCTTCGCGGCTTGTCGTTTCACGTTTAGAAGCATGAGCAGCTCACGAACTCTTCCCACGAAAAACCGGCATACGATCCAATTCGTTCCAATCGAACGCTCCGCAGGTTTGGGATGCGCTGACAATTTTCTTTTCCTTTCGTTGTGGGATAGAAGCCGATAAAACGATTTCTACCGGTGGGCCACTGAACAAACTGCAGGGCCGTAATGCAGCTCAGACCGGGATCTTTGCAGTCGGATCAAAGTGGTTTGGCAAACTCGCGGGCAATCAGCAGTTTCTAGAGCCCACTAGGATTGTAAACCCTCCCTGTAAAGTTGCATGGGTAGATGTGATCGAGAATGCAGCAAGTTCCTGTTGATTCGACAGGGAGGTCGTCAACATGTGTATGCTGCGTTTGTTCCTGGTTCATGATCCCATTCGAAACAGGCGAAAGAAAATCCCCAACATCGCTGTCTCAACTGGCCACTCCAATCCATTCCGGCCGGGCCCCAGGTCGTGCGCCGAGCCATGAGAGGAGGATGAAAGAGTGCGAGCAGCAGGTAAGCCTGAAGGTGATGGGAGAGAGTTCATCACTTGCTTCAGCATTGCATCTTGCTTCTGGGTTCCCCTCAAAGCGAGAGAATCCGAACCTCGCAAATGCTTGATTTGGAGAGAGCTGCGTCGCATCTTCCGTCCCCAGGTTCCTTGCGGTTCTCAGCCACAGTGCTTTCCGTTCGTCGTCCACGGATTTACCTTCTTCCTCGAAACTGATTCATCAGTCAGTGATCCCTGAAGAGAGGAAGGGTTCTGGGGATATTTCTACAAGTAAGAAAACAGTTGCTGAAAGGTCAATGGCCCCAACAGCTATCACATCGCATCGTATTTGCAGGTACATGGTAAGCGACAGAGGAGGGAGCCCTCCGAAGGGGAAGTAAGTAATATCACCAACCAGGAAGACAACAATGCCTGGAACCTGCAACGCCCATCAACACGCTTTACCGATGAGAGAAACTAGACAGAACAACAACGGTAATAATGACGATTCCCTCCCTGATCCGATAAGCGTGAGTTTCAGGGGTGTTGGCGGGATAATGATTTTTTTTTTCTCGCACAGTATCTTAGCGCAAAGGGGAAAATGGTTCGAGGGCAGTGAAATTTTCTTCGGGACGAAGAGCGAAAAAGGCCTCGGGATGATCGAGATATATTAGCATAGGATGAAAGGAGGGATATATAGCTTTCTCCTGCTTATATATAGAAAGAGAGATATAAATAAAATCAAAAAGAAAAGAATAACATTGTCGCTCCATCAGAAAAAAAGAAAGACGAGAACGATCTCGTGCTTTGCCAGCCCAAAAAACAGTCCTCCATACTCTTTCACGACCTTCAACCACATCTGATCAGATATCACGAAATCTCGACGTGTTGCTTGGGAGGAAAAAGAAAGGACATCTTTTCGACTTCTTCATAAACCAATTCTTCATTCTTCATTCTTCTTTTTCCTCTTCTCCTCTTAACTTTCTCCCCTTCGTGTCATCAGACCCATAGATCACAAGATCCAACTCCATCGCGATTGTCTAGACTCGGTGTGCATCGCTATCCTCGCTTCCCTCGCTATCGTGAGTGCTCCCCATCCCAACCCCTTCAACCTGCCTTGCAGGACCCTCAATGGCCTAGAAGCAAAAGCAAAAAGACAAAAAGACCCTGGGATTGCATTTAGTTGGGTCTCTGAACCCTAGAGTCTATGCTTGGGCTCCAGTGCGCGGTCGTCCTCCCCCCGTTCTCGCAGCACACAGAGGTCTTTTGATCCATCAATTACCATCAATCGCCTAAGGAATATCCTCGCAATGGCGATGAATCCTTAGACCCATTATTATATCGGGTCCGCTCTATTGCATTGGCCACTTGCTTCACTGCCTCTCCGCGATCACGAGCAAAGCCTCCGCTGGTGACTTGCTCTCCCGCCACTGCCCAATTCGCCCCAGACATTGCCCAATTACCCAAGACAATGGGTCTTAAAACTCCTTAGCTAACTACTATACACGTACAGCTGCTATAGATCCACCAATAACGCCACTTTTACGATTTAACTACCCTTTCCCATTCTCCTGTACCCTCCGCGCAAGTCGAACGGATTTCGAGTACCTCCTTTACCTGACTTTTCCTCCGCAACTTTCAGTACGATATCCCATCTACAGAACGAATATATACGCCGCAGGATATATACTATTCATATAAACATCCACCGAATACCTGGTACATTGGAGCCTCGGAGAGAGTTCTTTGTTATAACCATTAAAGGGAACCTATTTGGACTTCGCACGATATATACTGGACAGATCTGTATGTTTCCGAGCCTTTTCTTAGGGGAACTCGCAAAGAGTCTACGGGACTAGTTGGAACTGGGGATGGGACGTTGACGTGCTGTGCAATAGAAGAGCAGGACCAACCAACACCTGCAGGCATAAAGAGTAGGCGACATCATATTCAGGAGCTTCGGTCCTTTTTTATAAACTATAATCACCCTTTCGCTACACGACATTCGACGTACAACATTTCCAACTCTATAAATCCCGTCCGGGATCAAATATCTCACCAAAATGCAGCCACGGTGAGTTTCAAGTTATCTCTTTAGGAGTAACATATCTATCTCAGCAATTGACATGTGCTGACGGATCTATAGACGGGAATACCACATAGTGGTTCTAGGTGCCGGTAGGAATAGATATCTCTACGTAAATGGCTAAACCTGTCTTGCTGACTGCGGGTGTGTCTCTCTCGTGTGCAGGCGGTGTTGGCAAAAGCTGTTTAACTGGTATATATCCCTAATAATCTCCCAATCCCGTACTATTGCTGCATCGGGATCTCCCTCAATTCACCAGTTTTTTCTATGCCTCAATATGTCTAACACGCTCGAAACTTATAGCCCAGTTCGTCCAAAATGTTTGGATAGAAAGTTATGACCCGACAATTGAGGACTCGTACCGCAAGCAAATTGAGGTCGATGTGAGTTTTGCTTTCTCGAGAACCTCCCTACGGGCTGTCCCCATTAATAATCTTTCTTGAAATTAGGGCCGACAATGCATATTAGAGATGTACGTGGAACACTCACTCATTCTGAGCCAACATATTCCAGAATGCTCTGAGCGATAGTTTACGGGAAAATATGCTTGGAATAAATGGCTAATTGATAATTCGTGTATTCAGATTGGATACTGCGGGCACTGAACAATTCAGTAAGTCATCCTTAGACAGTCCTTCTTTCTAGCCCGATCTTGAGCTAACATTGACTCCCATAGCTGCGATGAGGTTAGATATTCCCTAGGTCTTCGTTTTTGACGGTCCCACACAATGGATTTCAGCTGTCAACGGGTGTGCAACCCTGGGCTAACATAATTTCTCCCTATCTAGAGAACTCTACATGAAGCAAGGCCAAGGGTTTCTTCTAGTATTTTCTATCACGAGCAAGTCATCCTTAAACGAACTCTCCGAGCTCCGCGAACAAATCGTCCGCATCAAAGAAGACGAGAACGTCCCCATCGTCATCGTCGGCAATAAATCCGACCTCGAAGAAGACAGGGCCGTATCTCGATCCCGTGCCTTTGCGGTCTCCCAACACTGGGGTAACGCCCCTTACTATGAGACTTCCGCCCGCCGAAGAGCAAACGTAAACGAAGTCTTTATCGACCTCTGCCGGCAGATCATCAGGAAGGATATTCAGGGCACATCGTCATCAAAACACCAGGACAGTGCAAATAGGAAAGCAGAAAAATCAAATAGGCATGATGGGAAGCATCGAAGAGGGCCCAGGAATCGCTCAGGAAAGGATTGTGTGATGTTGTGAGCAATGTGTGCCTTTTATTTTGCCCCATTCCTTGCTCTTATTTCCCGTTCCTCCCCCCCTTTTTTTTTAACGTGGCTGCTTCTATGGAGTTGGATCATAACGAACAATTGAACGTGAGAAATTAAAGAAAGAAAATTCATCATTACCAAGACAAAAGAGATGCCAACTGAGGGTATCAAACGGGTGATAGGAGAGAGACTCTCGCCATCAGGTAGGAGCCGGGTTTCAACAAGACTTCTTCTATCTACCCCTATTTATCTCCTGCTTTCTTGCCTCCATACTTGAACCTTCCTATATATATCTTTTTTAAGGCCTTTTAATCTAACTTTAGGGGGGAGAGATGATGCTATGAGTTATTCCCAATTGCTCCAAATCGACCAGTCTCTGCTATGTAACTATCGACTTGTAGATATCAATTAAACCAGTATCACATGAGGTTCATATACCCCTCTACAAACTTGATCTTGTAAGAAGCCAGCGACCACAACTCATCCAGAGTATGCAGCATGCATCCTGCGCCTGGCTGTCCTGTGCCCTGAATTGGTTCACGGCTGCAAAATGGCTTCGGCGCTTAGAAGCGTGGTAGGAAGATGTATGATACCCGTAGTCCCTTTTCCTCCTGCCACAACTCATACGTTATTAGGGAAAGCTGATGAAGCAATATACTTTTCATATTTTTTTTATTCATGTCTCCTGAGCCAGGTCAACTAGAAGTACAGAGATGATAGTCTTATAAAAATCCCAAAAATGAATCACAAAATTCTAAAACCCCTAGGCCTGGCGACCCAAATAAACCTTTTTCACATCCTAAAAACACCAAACTTCGTCTGTACATCTTCAACCTTCCCACCTAACGCAGCCGCCAACCCAAGTCCCAGGACCCTTCTCGTCTGAGCGGGAGGGATGACACCATCATCCCATAGGCGAGCAGACGAGAAAACAGCCTGAGATTCGTGGTCGATACGGTCACGTAGAGCTGGGTCGGTTTTCCCGACGGTTGCCATCACCGAGGAGAGCTGTTCGGAGCCCATGACGCCGATTTTGGCGTTGGGCCACATGAAAAGGAGGCGTGGGGAGTATGCGCGGCCACTGGGGGAGAGATGTGTTAGTTCGTTGAAACAGAAAGCATGCATTAGGGGATAACGTACCACATCCCATAATTTCCTGCACCAGCACTGGCACCAAATACCACTGTAAATTTAGGGACATCCGCACAAGCCACAGCCGTGACCAACTTGGCTCCGTTCTTCGCAATTCCACCCTTTTCAGCATCCGCACCCACCATGAAACCGGATATGTTCTGCAGGAACACAAGAGGGATCTTCCGCTGGGTACATAATTCGATGAAATGCGCCCCCTTGAGCGAAGACTCCGAGAAAAGGATACCGTTGTTAGCAACGATTCCGACCTGAGTGCCGTAGATGCGAGCGAAACCGGTGACGAGTGTGCTTCCATAATCGCGTTTGAATTCGGCGAATTCACTGCCGTCGACGATGCGGGCGATGACTTCGTGGACTGGGATTTGTTGACGGAGGTTGGTGCCCACGATCCCGGAAAGCTCCTCTGGATCGTAGATGGGCTCTTTAACTAGCTCAGAGAAGTTGGGTAGTGGTAGGGCGGTCTTGGGCCAATTGAGGTTGGAAATTGACCTCCTGGCGAGAACGAGAGCATGGGTATCATCCACAGCTAGATAATCGGTCACACCGGAGATAGAGCTATGTAGATTTCCACCTCCCAGATCTTCAGCAGAAACTACCTCTCCGGTTGCAGCCTTAACGAGTGGCGGACCTGCTAAGAAGATGGTTCCCTGGTTTTCGACAATGATGGACTCGTCGCTCATAGCTGGGACGTAGGCTCCACCTGCAGTGCAGGGGCCCATCACAACAGATATCTGGGGTATCCCGAGTGAGCTCATTCTCGCCTGGTTGTAGAAGATACGCCCGAAATGCTCCTTATCAGGGAATACATCGGATTGATGCGGGAGATTGGCTCCGCCGGAGTCGACAAGGTAGATACACGGTAGCTTATTTTCCTGAGCAATTGCCTGTGCACGGAGATGCTTCTTGACCGTAATCGGGTAGTATGTGCCTCCCTTCACGGTGCTGTCGTTGGCGATAATCATGCAATTGACACCCTCCACGGTTCCAATGCCCGTTATGATTCCGCCCGACGGTACGTCCTCCCCGGGGTATACTTCGTGCCCAGCAAGAGCTCCAAGCTCTAGCAGAGATGTTCCGGGGTCAATTAGAGCAGTAACCCGATCGCGGGGAAGCATTTTCCCTCGGGCGATATGCTTTTCTCTTGCTTTCTGCGAGCCGCCTTGAGCGATAGTCCCGTGGAGCTTTGACATCTTGGTCAAGAGCTCGTTCATCTGGGCGGCATTTTCTTGGAACTGCGAGGACGAGGTGTCCACGGCGGTAGGCAGGACTGAGACCGCTGACGCCTGGTGCGCATGTGTGTAATTTGCAACTCCTCTGGCAGGCCGGGAGGATACGAGTGCGAGGGAAGGAGTTCGCCGCCATTGTGGTTTGCTCGACAATGCGGTGCGGAGGCTGCGGAGAAGGAAGGGGGATGGAGCTGGCATTGCGACCGCCATCTTGAGAAAGACGAACTGGCGGTTCCAAACGGAGAAGAAAACAGTGCCTTTAGAGAGTGCGAACTACCCCTCCCAGCGTGGCAATCCTATTTCTTTTCTTTTATAGTTCCTGACATCAACAACATCAATGCGATGAAGGAACCCGTCCGACAAGAAGCGACCGGCGGGGATTCCAGCTTTTGTAGCCGAGGCTAGCCGTGCCTGGGGTAAAGATCACGTTCAGCTCCGCGAAGAATCCCCGGGTTTTCGCCGAATTTGAGGTGAATAAATACTAAATCCAAGTTCTCTGTGGGGAGGAGATGTTCAATTTATCATCATAATCATTCACAATGGCTACTCCGGTTATTCCACGACTTATTGCGCGCTCTACGAGGCCCTTGTGTCGGGCGAAGGCAACGCGACCTCTAGTTCAACTCCCCGCATGGAGAGCAGCATCGACGAAACACCCCAAGGGTTTTGTACCTCCAACAGAAGAAGATCTAGCTGAGCTTCGAGAAAGAGTACAGGAATTCACAAGTAAGAAAGCTAGGCTATTACACCCAAACCTTGTTGCTGACCTTCTTTGTTTAGGACGAGAGATCCCCGAAGATGTCGCCCTCCGAACAGACCAGCAGAACGAGTTCCCTGCGGAGATGTGGAAGAAGCTTGGAGAAGCTGGGTAAGGAAATACCGATCTATGGTAGATAGATGGAGAGTTGACAAGTCAAAAGGTTTCTCGGGGTTACAGCAGACGAAGACTACGGAGGACTGTCAATGGGTTACCAAGCCCATTGTATCATCTTAGAAGAGTTGAGCAGAGCTTCAGGTATTATCTCAATGGCATACCTCCCCATAAAGCACTTGGTTGCTGACCTCGGATTCAGGCTCAATTGGCCTTTCATACGCCGCTCATTCGCAGCTCTGCGTTAACCAACTCTCACTCCACGGTACACCCGAACAAAAGGAGAAATTCCTCCCTGGATTGATTTCGGGAGAGAAGGTTGGAGCTTTGGCTATGTCCGAGCACTCAGCCGGATCGGACGTTGTCAGCATGAAGACCACAGCAAAAGCTGTTGATGGTGGATGGCGCCTTAACGGAACAAAGATGTGGATCACAAATGTAAGTTGGAGGGCTATATGTCGCTCATAGAACGTGTCGGGAACTAATAATTTTTATTACACTTAGGGCCCTGACGCCGACTTCATAGTCGTATACGCAAAGACAGAACCAGAGCTAGGTTCCAAGGGTATCTCAACCTTCGTAGTCGAGAAAGATTTCAAGGGTTTCTCATGTGCCCGGAAGCTCGACAAGCTCGGAATGAGAGGATCAAACACCGGAGAACTCATCTTCGACGACGTCTTCGTTCCAAAGGAGAATCTCATCGGCGAACTCAACACCGGCGTCAAAGTCCTCATGACAGGTCTCGATCTCGAGCGTCTAGTTCTAAGCGCAGGCCCCTTGGGGTAAGCTATAACCCCTTTCCGCCCAATCCGTTTTTCCCCACAGTAGCTAACCAACCCCACAGCATAATGCAAGCGGCCCTCGACCTCGTCCTCCCCTACACCCACACCCGCAAACAATTCAACACCCCAATCGCCCACAACCAACTCATCCAAGGCAAACTAGCAGACATGTACACCAAACTCGCCGCCTCCCGCTCCTACACCTACGCCACCGCCCGGGCGATCGACGCGTCCGCCTCGCCCGACTCCTCGATAGACAGCAAAGACGCGATCAAGACGCAAGACTGCGCGGGCGCGATCTTGTATGCGGCAGAGAGGGCGACGGAGTGTGCGCTCGACGGGATCCAGTTGATGGGCGGGAATGGGTATGTTAATGAGATTGCGGCGGGGAGGTTGTTGAGGGATGCGAAGTTGTATGAGATTGGGGCGGGGACGAGTGAGATTCGGAGGATGGTTATTGGGAGGGCTTTTAATAAGGAGTATGCCCAGTGAGGGTAGGTTGTTTGGTAGGGACTTGTTGGTTTAGGGATTCGGTGTCGGTGTGTGTATCCGTTATGTCAGTTATGTGTGAGATATATCATCTGAAAATTCTAGGCATTTATAGAGGTATACTAGATCATGATACTCGTTCAAGAAACGCTAAGTGAGCCTTTTTGGTCTCTCTTAAAAGGTGGATTCTTTCGAATCTATTTACATAAGACATGAAGAAGAGTAAGATTGTATCCATATAAGGATCTATACAACAAACAAGAGATGCCATCCTTCACGAAGGACGGAAATAAACCACAAAATCCTAACACCACTTTTCATATACGTCATGACTTCTTCCCTCGGCCCCTACCTCTTCCCCTACCCCTCGACGACGAAGAAGCAGAAGACGATGCCCGAGTCACCGGTTGCTTGGTATCCTCACCGTCTAATTTCGACCTTGTCGCAACTCTCTTCGACCTACTCCGCGTTGTGCTATTTGTATTCGTTGAGTCGATACTAGCAGTATCTTCCTCTTCATCAAGTGGCACTGAGGCTTTTCGTTTCTTCCGTGGAACGGGTTGAGGCGCTTCTGAGACGGAGGTACTGGATCCAGTTCCGACTTCGACATGGGAGAAGACTTGTCCCTCGTGGGATGAGGAGTCTAATGAGGGAGAGATGGGTTGGGATTGTCGGGTTGGGAGCATTGTTGTGTTTGCTTTTGGGTCCATAGATTCGTCGGAGATAGACATGACATTGTTTAGCTTCGAGCCCGGCCTGGAGCGAGTTTTGTCCGAAGGGACCGGTTGTTCTTCCGATGTCGAGAGAGAGTATGGAGGCGGGGGGAAGGTCCTAGACACCACATCCTCCAACATCTCATCCCCATCCGCATCGTACATATTCTCTTTCTTCCCAGAACTCCTACCCCCTTTCCCACCCTTCCTCCCCACCTTCATCGCCTCACCTCCCATCTCTCCACCCTGTATCTGCGTCCTCCGATCACTCCTCGGCTGCGAACTCTTAAAGACCTCCCTCCAATTCTTCAACAACGCCACCACCTCCCCCTGCCCAGGCTCATACAACTCCCCCTTCTTCGTAGAAGTATGATTCGAATTCCTCCAAACCACCCCCTTGAAATTATCCCACCCAACCAACCCCTTATCCACCACCACAGCTTCGCCAAGATCCATGTCGGGTATCTCATCCATGGGTGCTAATAGTTTGCGCTTCTTTTTGGACTTCCCACCGCCTATTGACCGTTTTGATTTATCGTCTGCGTCTTTGTTCTTTCGTACGATTGAGGGGTCGTCGTCGAAGTAGTCGTCGGAGTAATATTCCCAGTCGCTGGGGCAGTCGTAGGTGTCAAAGCTTGGGTGGTCGTAGAGGACTGGGGAGTGGACGGTTCCGGCAGCGAGGTCATCCTGATAGATAGGGTGTGGTTAGGTCAAGTCTTTGTGATATTGGGGAACAGTATCAATGGGCGGGGAATCGGGTTTGGCATCGAAGATGAAGCGGGGAGAAGGGGGGGGGGGAAAGAAGGGCAACACCTACAGCTATGTCTGCTTCCATATCATCAAAATAAAGAAACTCCCCGTCGAAGTCATCATCATACTCGTCGTCGGACATTGTGAGTGTCCCCGCGCCAGCTTAGGGTAGATGTCTTGTTTCTTGCTTCGAGCTTCTCGTTTCTTCGAAGTCCGTCAAACCTTGGTGTTTAGGCGCAAGATCGTTATATAGGGGCTCTATTCCAGTTTTCCTTGTGTTCGGGGCCCCCTCGCCTTCGTTAATACTGGAGAAAGAGCCTTGTCGAGTCTGTCGTTGCTAATACTCTCCCGTCTTTTGTTCCAACTCGCAAGCGTCGAATATTAACAATGCTTTCAGGCGGCTTTGAAGCTAACTCGAATTAAGAATCCGCATGTGCAGTGGTCCGTTGTGTAACTCAATCTCGACTCTCCAACACCTTCTCAAGGCAGAAGAACGTGTACGTCAACAGAGTAGATTATGAATGAGAAATGAACCGATTCTCTATAAAATTGATCATCAACGTCTATCTCACTCTGGTGTCTAATGAACGCATTATCTCTTTCATAATAATTCATAAATCAAAACAAGAGGAGCATCAGTCACATGATCTGATGTCACCGTAAAGTTTTCTCTCACGTGAACCCAGGCACAAACTAAACCCTAAACGGAAGAACCGCGGCAATCCCGAGGCAACTCCGACTCCCCCACAGTTTCGCTTTGCTTCGGCAAAACGAGGAACAAACAAAGATGCCCATGATATCTATACGCAGACAGCACCTTTTCTCTACACTTTGCTTTCTCTCAGCATATCGGAAAGCCCCATTGTTCTCCTGAAAGAGATCCTAATTGTATAAATGCCTAGACACAATTAAACTAATCCCTTAATCAACACCTACCTACGGAGCGCAACCTCCGTCCTTACTCTTCACATGGCTCTCTCCTCCCTCCTCCGCACCGGCCCCCGGCTAGGTTCCGCCGTCCTAACAAGAACCACCACCACAACCACTACGAGAGCCAATTCCTCCCTCTCATCCCTAAAACGAGAAGACCATGTCCTAAACTCCATCCTCATCGCTAACCGCGGGGAGATAGCCCTGTACAACCCCTCCAACTCCTTTTCTTAAACCACCCATCTCCCGGCTAACCGACTCTCAGACGAATCAAAAAAACCGCCTCCCAGCACGGAATCCGCGTAACAACCCTCTACACAGACCCCGACGCCCGCTCGCAACATGCCCTTAGCTCCCCCTTCGCATTCAACCTAGGGGATACATCCGCCTATCTTGACGGGGATAAGATTATTGAGATTGCGAAGAGGGAGGGGTGTAGGGGGATTCATCCTGGATATGGATTTGTGAGTTCCTCTAGGGCTGAAATGGAGGGAGGGGGGATTGCTGATATTAGATGGAATAAATACAGTTAAGCGAGAACCCAGGCTTTGCGCAGAAATGTACGCAGGCGGGATTAGTATTTATCGGGCCTCCATGGAAGGCTATGGAGGATATGGGTGATAAGAGGTAGGTTCTATCTCATATTATCGCTACACTCCTAGGAAGCTTCGAACTAAGCCCTTCTTTTCTCCCCCGAAAAACAGCCGCTCCAAAGAAATAATGAACTCCGCCGGCGTCCCCTGCGTCCCAGGCTACCACGGCACAAACCAAGACCCATCCTTCCTCGAATCCGAAGCCGAAAAGATAAAATTCCCCGTCCTCTTGAAAGCCGTCAAAGGCGGCGGCGGAAAGGGGATGCGAATCGTCAAGACGAAAGAAGAATTCCAAGACCAGCTACGATCCGCGAAGTCGGAGGCTATGAATTCGTTCGGGGATGATCACATGCTTGTTGAGAAGTATATTACTACGCCACGGCATATCGAGGTGCAGGTTTTTGCGGATAAGCATGGGAATTGTGTAGCGTTGGGGGAGAGGGATTGTAGTGTGCAGAGGAGGCATCAGAAGATTTTGGAGGAGTCGCCGGCTCCTCACTTACCTGAGGCGACGAGGCAGGATATTTGGGAGAAAGCTAGGGCGGCGGCACTTGCTGTGGGCTACGAGGGGGCGGGGACTGTGGAGTTTATCTTTGATAATGATACGGGGGAGTTCTTCTTCATGGAGATGAACACAAGGCTCCAGGTTGAGCACCCGGTTACAGAGATGGTTACCGGACAAGATCTGGTTCATTGGCAGATTCTTGTCGCGGAGGGCGCGCCACTCCCACTTACGCAGAAAGAAATCGAAGCAGAAATCGCGAGTCGAGGCCATGCGATCGAGGCACGGATCTATGCCGAAAATCCCGAGCAGGGGTTCGTTCCAGACTCGGGAAACCTCATCCACGTCCGCACACCCGCGGTCACTGAAGACATTCGTATCGACAGCGGATTCGTCGCTGGCGACGAAGTCTCATCGCATTACGACCCCATGATCTCGAAATTAATCGTCCGGGGAGCAGACCGCGAAGAAGCCATCCGCAACATGTCAGTCGCCTTGGAAGAGTACGAAATCGCGGGCCCCATCACAAATATCGAGTTCCTCAAGACCATGTGCAAGAGCCCGGATTTCGTATCCGGGGAAGTCGAGACCGGGTATATCGACAAACATCGTGAGGAGTTGTTCGCGAAGAAACCGATTGAAAGCGAGCTTCTTGCGCAGGTCGCACTCGCTTGTTTGAACGGGGATCGCAGGAACACGGGGTCCGCCGGTTTCCACGGCCCGGCTGGTGCCTCCGTCGGGTTTAGCCCGGGATACCAGCAACGCCAATTTTCATTTATGGAAGAAACGGCACCGGGAGCAGCTGACGGTCAAGTATTCAATGTGCAGATTCAGCAGACTGGCGAGGACACGTTTGACATCGTAGTTGATGGGGAGGGTTATCAGCAGGTGCGCAGCAAGGTCGATTCCCAGACCAAGTCCATCACCTCATTCTTCCCGCACACGAGATTGGATACGACGGTAATTCGCGATGAAGACCGTATCGTGGCATTCCAGCGTGGGAGGCAGTACCGGTTGAAAGTTCCACAGGCGAAATGGATGGAGAAGGCGCTCGGGATGAAAGATGTCGCAAACAGCGTCCTGGCCCCGATGCCGTGTAAGGTGTTGCGGGTGGAGGTGGAGGAGGGCACGGTGGTCAGGAAGGACCAGCCGTTGGTGGTGATTGAAAGTATGAAAATGGAAACGGTCATCCGCAGTCCTCACGACGGGACTATATCCAAGATTATTCACAAGAAGGGGGTAAGTGACATCCTTGTTTCGCAATCCAGCAATTTCTCCAACGGCACCTGTTCCATCGCCAGCACCAGCACCAGCACGATCTCCAGCCTCATTTCCAATCCTCAAACACAACAGCATGAAGGTTGTGTGCATAATCGTACCCTGATCCGTGTTTCCACGCGGCCATCAGACTTTTCATCATCCTCTTCGCCCCCCTTGTCCCTTCCCCATCCCTCTGAGCCTCTCTCCCTCTCTCCTCCTTCCCCCCACACTTTTGGATTTCACCATTCCTTCGATTTTCTTTCTCTCGATGTTCGATGGTGAACACCAAAAAAAAAGCCCTATCCCTGCATTGATCTAGACCCGATTGCTAAGTCATCTTCAATAATTCGCAGGATATGTGTAAAGCTGGGACAGCGCTTGTGGAGTTTGTGGGGGCATCCGAAGACTAAAAAGATGCCGGTGTCCTCCTTGGCGGAGTGGGAATGGATTGGACGAAACGGCTTAAACCTGGAACGGCATATCTGGAATGTCGGACTTGGGAAGGAGGCTTGAGAGACAAGGGTGACTTGCCGTGTTATTTGTGCGTGCGTGGGCGAAGATTTCAAAAGAACTTCTTCCCGGGATTTCAGGGGATGCCGGCAACCCGTTCACCGTGTCACCATTATTAAGAGTAAGAGATTCTGGATTTCTCTCGGAGTTGTCGGAGTTCAGAAAAGAAAGTTAGAAATATTTTTTTAAAACGAAGAAGAAGCAAAGAAAGCCTTGCATGATCAACAGCATAAAAGTCAATATGAAGCATGGAATGGTGGAGTTTGCCGTGGTGATTGGACATATCGTATGGAAGTCTGAAGGATTGAACAAGGATAGACCGAGCGAACCCCCATGGATTTCCCCCCTTGAAGCATCGTTTCGATCTAATCTTGGATCTTCTTCTTGGGAAGCTCATGGGGGGGATCCATTTCTCTCGTGTAAAAAGTTAACGTGCATAATCTTTCTTTATCAACCGCGTTACTTCCAGGTTGCGCATTGGCTGGTTTATGGCCGATAAGGAGCTTCTCGGGGATATTTCAAATGGTCTCTCGGTGCAAGACGATGCTAGCCGCGCAAAAAGAAAGAGGCCAGCCTGGCCCAGCTACCAGCTAGCCATCATCCATGCCGAGAGAAAGATGGAGAGAGAGAACTGGAGAGATGGGGGGGCAGATCAATATGGTTAACGGTGGATTGGGAGCTGTTTCCACTTCTCTCTCTCTCTGTCTGTCGATACCCGGTTCAGATGGAGGGAAAAGAACTGGAGACGATGAGATCAATGCAATTTCTTCAAATCAATGGTGCCTGAGACGGTGTCGTATCGAAAGGGCAAAAAGAGTGGGAGGAGAGAAGAGAGAGAGAGAAAAAGGAAGCATACTCGCTCTCATTCCACATCACACCGCTATGTTGTGGTCTGCCTCGTTCTTGGGACTTTCTTGCCCTTCGGATTTCCCTCTTGGGAACTATCGTGAGATTTCTGGTCGTGCCTGACTCCGGCCTGTCAGCCAAAATGCCACGGCGGTCGTGCTTTCTTTCGTCTTCTCCTTTTCCCGACGCTCAACCTCGTCCTCTCTCTCGGATCTCTCTCTCTCTCTATCGTCTCGCTTCCTTTGTCCTTCTTCTTCTTCCTCCCTTTCTTTTTTATGCCCTAAAAAACTAATTAACAAAATTTCAGAATGTCATCTGACACCTTAAATTTCAATTGCTCTGAAAAAAAAGAAGTAATTTGTCTTACAGACTGTAAAACTGATCTGATCGTCCAACAAGAGTCACGATGTCTGAACAAAACTGGAGCCACCAGTTCCTTTCACTGTTGACTCCCTTTTCCTCTGGTTCTGGTCCTGGATCTCCTCCTCCCCCCCCCCCATATAAAAATTTTCACTTCAAAGTCATGGTGTTGCCCCGAGGAATTCTTCATATTCATCTGGACATCCGATAACAAGCTCAATTGCTCTTCCTTCTTCCCTTCCATCCCCATTAACCCCATCCCAAAGGCCAACTGAGACCGCACGCAGACTCTTCTTACATCAGATCTTTGCCACCACCACTGCTGCATCAGTCATAGCTGTCTACTTCTTTCAATCCCAGGAACAGGCCGATTATCCACTCGTTGAGGCAAACAATTCGATTCCCATATAAAGATCTCAAGGACGGATCTTCCCTTCGAAAGTGCGGTAGTACCAGACAACGTAGGTTTATAAAAGTTCACAGCTATTTGAACTTCCAAAAATCTAGATCATCCTCACTCACTTTCACACATTTTTCTCCCCTCGATCAACAGCTGTGACTGACATTAGTTTCAAAATCATCAGTTAAAAGTTCAGTCACAAACACACTCACAGCCAACATGTTCAAGCCGTTGGTTTCGCGACAGACATTCCGCGCCCTTGGCCAGGTCACCGCGAAAGCTCCCGCCCGCGCCGCTCGTCGCCCCAACCTAACCATCAACACATCCGCCCGCGGGATCTCCTCAACGCGCGCCCTCTTCAATGAGAGCAGCAACAATAACAACAACAAGACCCCTGACCCCGCAAAGACTCTCGAAGAGGAGGAGGCTGATGGCCGCTTTGCTCGTACCGATGAGAGCGTGAGAGTCGAATACCCTCCCGATGAGGAGATGCCTCGCAGTCCCATCGTTCAGGGACGTGGTGGTATGCATTTCAAGCGCACACTCGCATCTTTCTCCCTCGAGGGCAAGACTTCCATTGTTACGGGAGGTGCTCGTGGCTTGGGTTTGGTTATGGGACAGGCGCTCGTTGCGTCTGGATCTGATCTTGCCATTGTTGATTTGAACAGTGAGTAACGCTCTTCATGGTGGGTTAAGCGTAACAGAAGCTAATTGTGAACAGAGGAGGAGGCTGAAGAACAGGCCGCCAAGCTCGTCGAGCAGTTCCGCGCCGAGAACCCTGGTTTGGAAACGTACGTTTTGGATCTATAAGCCTACAAGTGCGCGACATACTGACATCTGTCTTTCTAGCATGCCCAACGTCACTGCTCACTACGCCGACGTTGCTGATCCCGAATCTGTCAACTCTGTCCTTGCTGAAGTTATCGAAAAGCACGGCAAGATTGACAACCTTGTCACCTCCGCCGGTTTCACTGAAAACTTCGACGCCATCTCCTACCCCCATGATCGCATGCAGAAGCTCTGGGGAGTCAATGTTGACGGCACATACCTTTTCGCAACCGGTGTTGCCAAGCACCTGATGGAGCGCAAGGCACCTGGAAACGTTGTGATGATTGGCAGCATGTCTGGTGCCATTGTCAACGTTCCCCAGCCTCAGGCTCCTTACAACGCCGCCAAGGCAGCTGTCCGTCACTTGGCTTCCTCTCTGGCCGTCGAATGGGCTGGCTACGATATCCGTGTCAACTGCATCTCCCCTGGTTACATGTTGACCGCACTGTAAGTTTTAGTTTCAAGCTACGTTCACAATGGAGCCATCGCTAACTCGCTTCCCAACAGTACCAAGAAGATTCTCGATGAGAACCCAGAGCTCAACCGCCAGTGGACCTCCCTCATTCCTCAGGGTAAGATGGGTACTCCCGAGGACCTCATGGGTGCCGTCACCTTCTTGCTCAGCGATGCTAGCAAGTATGTCACCGGTGCTGACCTCCGTGTTGACGGCGGGTACACCGTGACCTAATTGCTCTCCTACACTCTTCTTCCATTACTTCTTCTTTTCTCTCTGCCTCTTATAGAACATGTCCTTGCACACCTTTATGTTTCCTGCGTGTGATTTCTTTTTAACGGACGGAGCTTCTTCACAAAAAATTTCCTCTGTATAGATAGCGCTGGCTTTTTCCTTTTTTTCACTACTACCTACTACCTACCTAACTTTCTCAAGCTTTTCCTTTATCCTTCTCTGTTTCTTCCCCAAGGCAATTTGTTCCCGACACGATTAAGAAGCTTTTAATCCTCCTTTCTCACGACATTTGCATCCTATCTTTCTTTTTTCCTTTCTCTCCGAAAAAAAGTACCTATGGGAGCAACAGCAGGTTTATTACTTTACTACTAACGGGGGAGCTTTTGAAATGTTTCCGCGGATCAGATCTTCATAGTCATGGGTTTTTCTATCTTCTCTTTTCTCTCTATCTTTCTTGAGATGTTGTTTTTATTAACTGGAGGCTGGGTGGGTTGAGCGGTTTTATTTTCCTCTTGCTTGATGCGAATCCTTTTCTTCCTTCGAAAAAAGCCGTAATAATAATACTTTTAGCAAACATTTCATCAAATGTTTTCTCGCTTCTGTTCCTTTCTTTGTTTTTTTTTTTTTGTGTTGGGTTGTTGATATTGAGTTATCATGACGTCATTGTTTACGTTTGCCTTTCTCGATTCCTTCCAGAAAAATGTTTAAAACCCTAGCCCTAAACCCTTACCCTTACCCTTAACCCTTGTCCGATCTCTTTACAGGGACAAGGTAGCTTTATCAAGAAGAATCCTTCCTTCCTTTGAGTATCCACTACTCCTGCAGTGCTGGGTATTTGATATTTTTTCTTATTATTGCCACTCCGACATTTTCGCCAGTCTCTGCTCTACGCATGATGAGCAGGGAATTTTTCTTTCCTTCTTGCTTATTCCTATTTCTAAGCATGACGAGCGAGGATCCGTTCGGCTCCTGTCTGGCCGATGTAATACGCCGTGGCTTGGGTGTGGCAGCTACATATTACCAAAGAAGTATTTGTTAATCAGGGATCCTGGGGGGGGGGGGGGGGAAGGGGAGGGGGAAAAGTTGAAATAAAGAAGAAACACCGGGGGTGATAGGGGGGGGGAAAGAAAGGGACTAGGAGATTTAGGCCCGGGAGGAGGGGGGGGGGGGGCCCTAAGAGCACAACAAACCCCCCCCCCAAAAAAAAAACCCCCCCCCCCCCCCCCAAGATCGATATAAAAAGTATATATATCTCTTGAATTTCCCTTCAAAACAATCCTCTTCGTCTATCACTCACCCAAACAACTTCCATCCAATCCCGTATCTTCTTGCCGATAACGAATATACCATAGCTCTCAGCAAACATGCATAGCCTATTCAGTCTCGCTCTTCCCGCCGTCCTCGGGGTCCTATCACTGGCACCGCAAAACGTTGCCGCATACCCTCCTCACGCAGCCACAGCGCTCGTCGCGACTGACGACGCACCTTCCTATAGCAAACCCACAGACATGATACCCACCCCTATTGAGTATGGCCTCGGCGATGAGATCCTCGTCTGGTGTTCGGCAGCCGATCTGTGGGGAGAGACTACCACGTGAGTACTCCAGAGCATTTTCCATTATCAATTACGAAAACTGACTGCAATTCTAGCGTCTGGTATCTTATGGATCCCTCCCCTTTTTTCATGCGCGACGTCGACCTTGATCTTCGTAAGTTGAATTAATTTTTGTTTCCTTGGTAGATGTCGAGTTTCAATATGACGGTCGCTGATCATTTGCCCCTTATTTCCAACAGAGGGCATAGTTCCGCCGTGCTGTGGCCAGCACGAGGGACAAAATGGTGTTACACCATATCCGTGCGAATAAGTGGGCGGCACAACGATGGAGAAGGAATCCGAGATATTTCAAGGTCTTTCTGAAGATACTGTCAGCGTTGTCTAGTCTAGACAGTATGTAATGAACAATCAACTCAGATTATATTGGTTCAGGAAACTTCTCAAATCTTATCCCGGAGCTGTAGCTCTAATACCTACTTTAATATTGTTTGGATCTGGTTCAACGACCGGCCTCAGTTCGCTCTAACAAGAAGTCCTGTCTACTTCACGACGGGACTTTGTTATTCCGTTCCGAGAGCCTTTATCGCTCCTGCGCTTCTGTCCAAGGCCCGTGCCGTGCCGCAGGTCTATCGCTCCAGAAAGAAGACTCTTCCGGGGAAGAGAGATGCTGTCACATGAAAGAACAAATGTGCGAAGGGAAGAAACTCAAGCATATCACTATGTATGATCATGAAGGCGGTAAAGGGAGGATAATTTCTTCGGGATTTCGGACCCAGTGACGATGTAGAAGATACGAAAGGAGTGCTTCCTAGAAAGGAAGGTGGAAGGGGTTTCGAAATCTGTTCGGATCCGAGCGAGTGGACGAACGAGTACATCCGCTAGCCGAATGTAGGGGAGTCGAGTCGAGTGCATTACTCTTTTCTACACCTCGCGGGAGCAGAGGACACCGAACTCGTCTCGCGTTAACGCGGAGTCGGCGCGAGCCCGAAAGTGCTAATCCGTCATTCTTGATGAGATTACTGGCACGGTCTCTCCTCATCCCGCAGGCCCGAGAGCAAAATTCTCAGGCACATATGTCCTTCTCTTGCTACGCGCGAGTAAGGAGTAGCTGCTTTCGGGGATGATTGGCAAAGCTTCTGGAAACGAGAGAGGTGTTCTTCTTGCTCTTAAGAAGAACGGCAGCGCGATTTCGAGACTGATCATCGCTTTCTGGTGATGGCGGATGCAGGAATAGATTGACGTTCTCGTTGAGCTGCATGCAGGTTTGCTCCAGATATCAGAAATTTTCGATGCGGTGATCGAAGTGGCGTTCACACCCAGCTCGTGTTTATCCCCACTTCCCCGAAAGAACCTTTCCAACTCTCAATGATATGCAATGTACACGCTTCAGCCCTTTTATTTTCGCAAAGAAAAGGCCGTGGCTTTCCAGATTGTGACAATGTCCGACGCCCTACTATAGCGCGCCGGAGAGATCTCTAAACGAATAAATCTCTATTCTTTCTACATTGATCATGTTGGCGATTCCAAGAATCGCGGTGTGTAACCCCTCTCACTGAGCGGTATTCTCTCACTGTGAAGTTTGAACACACCCATGCGTCCATCAGGGTCCAAGCGAAAATCATACAGCATCGCTGAAAGCTCACTCGATGAAGCTAATCCCGAATCCCGAGACCCTTCTTACCTTCCCGATATGGATTTGCCGAATGGGGAGAATAAGCGGCCCGAGAGCCTTCCCTATTTCAACCACCGTGGAATATCTTAAGGGCGAGAGCACATCGTCGAGGATCGTCTCTCCATGCCGACTCATCAAGCATCCCGTTCGCGATCTTTCCCCACAAATGCTTGTGATATCGAAAGTTTACATCGACAGTTGAAGACATGCTTCGTATTGGAGCACAAAAGGGAGTAGATCGTTGACTCGGATAAGCTTCAATAAACTGAGAAAGATGCGTGTCGATAAGTTTACTTGGGACAAGCGTTTTTGCCCTGGACCCTTAAAGCCCACATGGATAGAATATAAACCCAATCCATCATCGACTTTGGCCAACTGATCGAATGATGCACATGTCATTGTGAGGGCTCTCTCTACTGCACAATCTAGCCTTTCGACTTGTGCTCCATACTGAATGATTACCGAGAAGATGCGCTTGCTGACCCTTCTTTCAATATGTCTGGCATCATCAGTCGCCACGTCCGAGACAATCCCAGAGCGAGAAGCCCCCCCTGAGTGTGCTGTATGCGCCGATGCCCTCTCTTTCGCCTTTCCCCCTTTCCTAACATGACGCTAGGTTGATTGCAAGCAACAAGTGCTTGCTGACTCCAGCACGCAATGCTCGACAACCGACACAGCCTGTCTCTGTACAGACAGTGTATACCAGGGAGCCCTCGCCGAGTGTGTCCTGGCAAACTGCACGATGAGAGATGGATTGAGTAGGTTATCACCTTCCTTCATATCGCAATCCCTTCATTAATACTAATCACTCATAGCTGCTAAACGTCTCGGTTCTCGCGAATGCAACTTTCCCTTTGTGAAGCGATATTCCGAGGCCGATGCTGGGACGATTATCCCATTTATAATCGCTAGCCTTGTTTTTTTAGCTAGGATGGCAGCCAGATGCGCGCGTCTAGGAGGTGCTTGGGGTCCTGATGATTATACTATAATCGTGGCATATGTAAGTCCCGTCCCTTGCGAATTTTGATTGTGGAATTTTCGCTTATCTGGTTGCAGGCACTGGCAATCGTGATCTTCTCGTTGAATATTTCGAGTAAGTTGAAGATGTGTGGGAGGATGGTAGATGAGTGGCTAATTATGCTCAGTGGTCCACTATGGCTTCGGACAAAACATGTGGGATATCGTTCCACAGGATAATATCACGAAAGCTTTCAAGGTTGGCCTGTTTTTCGTCCTGAAGATAAAACCATTGCTGACCTGCTTTCTTTCTCATAGCACTTTTTTGCCTTTGTCTTGGCATACAAAGCTCTCATATCCCTTGCGAAAATCTCCGTCTGCCTTTTCTTGCTGCGGATCTTCCAGTCCAACGTGTTCCGTTATATCACGTATAGCCTGATCGCGGTCAATGCTTCTGTCGCGATCGTCTGGATCCTCGTTGACAGCTTCCACTGCCTTCCAGTTCACCTTGCATGGACTGGATGGGAAACGCCCGAGGCCGGACAATGCATCGACTTCATCGCTTCGACGTATGTTAATGGTATTGTCAACATTGCTGTGGACTTGGTCATGGTGACTGTGCCTGTGTATGAGGTGCTGAAGTTGAAGTTATCACGCCGCAAGAAGTTGGGGGTTGCGGTGATGTTTGCCGTGGGTTTGATGTGAGTAAAAAGCTCAGTGTCTAACTACGATCTTTCATGTAGACTGACACATATTTTCCGGTAGATTGACTGCAGTAGGAATCGCTCGGGTGGTCGTTTTCTCATTTAATGACGATAACGTGAATCCTACCCGTAAGTGCCCCCCACACCACGATCATTCTTAACCCCATTATATACTTACACTTCCTTCTTAGTGGAAATGGAGCCACTAAATTTCCTGTCAGTGATCGAGTGTCAAGTCGCTATTAGCTGTGCTTGTCTACCTGCGACACGAGCAATAATCGCCCACTACCTTCCAGGGATTCTTAATTCTTCGGATAACGATACTTCTACCAGTAGGAGGGTATATCCTTCCTGGGGTCTCCAGTCAAAAGAACTTGAAGCGGCTACCAATTCTCCGAGAACTGAGAAGGGGGGTTTTATTTCCAAGTCGATGTCTTATTCTGTGGATATTGGGGCGAAGTCCCCGTCGTATGATTCAGATGAGTTCATAAAACTGCCTGGAGAAAGCTCGGAGAGGGTTTGAGGTTTGTGGAGGTCGGTCTTCGAGGCCGTTATAATGTCTAGTTAATGTATGTATAAACAAATAATGTTCTTATGATAAAGATCTTGAGCAACTTCCCGGGGCAGCGATGGTCTGACTGAAGTGAGGCAATGCGACGCCCCTTTCCATGATTAACAACATGCGTTTGAGTGGCATTCGTGTCGAATGAGCCCACATACATCGGAGGGCATTTCTGCGGTACCTCAAATCCTGTATGTAGTCGGCTAAGGGGATACTTGGGGGACGTCACTTCCTTGGAGTGAGGGCTTGTTCGGATATCTCGGGACATGACAGGCTTGCCAAGCTTTTTTGTGGCACAGCCTGTTGGTCTGATGGCGTAAGCCTGCCTGGGCTGATATCAGATGGGATTTGGATGGAGGTACCCGTATATACTTCTGTGGCTCGAGGATGAGATGGGGATTGTACGGGTAATCCTCTGTCGGTACGAGGAATTGCACTAAGTGCTGAGACTCCTACTGTAGCGGAAGGGGAAGACGTAAAACATGTAGTGTGAAGGCCTTGTTGGGTTCGGCGGGGAGTGTTATTGATACTGTGAGACTCCTATGAAGTGTCAGATCGAGAGCTGATGTGTCTTCACGACATCGCTTTGCCGCGTCTACCTCTACCGTAGCCACAGTTTGATGTCGTACCGTGAGATCGCGGCACTGTGTTCCTGATCGTTCGGGGAGGGGAGAGAAATACGCTCCAGTTCGTAAAACCTGTAGGCTGTGGCCCTTAGACCCTTTTGCCTCCCGATTCCATCGTGCCAACGTAGCCCTCGGAAAGAGTTACTTGGATGCCTAACATTGCCAGTCAAAGTCCCTGAACACCGCCTCTCACTGAGTCCTCTCGTTAATTGTTCACACGAAGAAAGACAACAAACTTTCTTGGCTCTTCTTTGTTCAGATTCTGGAACTTCAAATCTTGGTTTCTTCTTCACATTGACATCATTCCTCCCACTCCTTACTTCTTTTCGAACTCGGACCAAGAGATTCTGTCCAAGAGTCCAAGACTTGCGAACCAGGAAAAGAGAGAAAAGGATGGCTGTTCTTGAAAGTCGCTATTGGTAAGCCCTTCCTTCCTTTGTCTTCATTCTCTTTATCGACTCTATCATCATCCTGCGGACTGCTTCGGGAAGGCAAACTTCGTCCTCTCCTCTCACTACCACCGCCAGAAAAACATCTTATCGCCCGTCTAACATCTTCCCGTCATGCGTAGGTGCGACAACCGCTATGAAAACTGCAGTGGATGGAGCTACTGGGGCCGATGGGTCGTCCTAGCCGTCATCATCGCCCTCGCATTTCTAGGCTTCTTCCTCTGGGCGTAAGTCACACTCACCCGCATCAATAGACATCGCATCTACCCACTAACAAATCTCTTAGATGCTACTCCTCAAGACGCCGCCGTCGCATGGGCCTCCATCCCCTCCGCGGAACAGGCTGGGCGGGCAGAAACGTCCAACCCCTCCCCCAGTACCAACAACAATACTACGACCCGAACGGTGGGACGTACCCGCCTCCACCACAGTACCAGGGACCCTCACCGGCATATATGAATCAGAACCCGAGTTATTACGGAGGCCAGCAGCAGGGTGTGGAGCTGCAGCAGCCGCAGAATGCGTATCATGGAGGGCAGAATGTTTACGCGCCACCTCCGGGGCCGCCGCCCGCGAAGTAGAGGGAAGGGCTGTTGTTGTTGCGCTTGGGTTGGGCGGTCGGTGTAGGGAAAATTGATATTCTTTTTTATTATTCTCATGTGCTTTTATACCATGATACGCGTTTCTCACTTTCGCAGACCCTTTGTCTGAGGAGCCTCACGGATATCGCGGCGTGATGGATGTCCGTCGCTTCATCCATGAGTCTCATCAGCACAACTGCTCTGCCATCTCTCTATACCCCCTACCTCCCCTCTATACGTTTTTGAATCCCGTGGGCGGCTATCTATCTAATTTCACAAGTTCCTTTCTTCTCCTTTCCTATCCCCTTTGTTGTTTGTGGGCCTAATGCGTCATGCCTTGGGGAAAGGCATTTAGAGTGGAGGATGGATGTCTTTATTAATGTACGGATACAAGTGATGTTTAATTGAAGCATGAAGCATGAAGCATGAAGCATGATATTTCCTTCTGAACTGCAGATGGCTATGCGAGTTACCAGTTGATAGGAGCACAAGCCATATGCATATACCTTACAGGCGCATTCCACAACAGCGCAGCCAGAAACCGGGGATACATACCCGAACTCTGAACTCTGGATCATCCTTCGTGGCGAACCGCACTCTCTCTCCACCACCTTTTCTCCACGAGTCCACGAGTCCACGACATCAACGAGTTTGGTTCACCAGATAAAAAAAGATGATAATGCATGCACAAGCACAGCCACTCTGTATGACTAATCCGATACATGATTCTCTTGGCATCTCGTTTCATGTGACCCTTCCCATCCAATCAAAACAGCCGGGTGACCGAGGCACGTGAGCTTGGCTTTGGGTCTTGGCAGAGGGGATCCGAACACGGTGATGACTAAGACAGCTTTTCTCGAGCCTCCATTTGTTTGAAACTTCAAGGAGACAAAAAGAGAGAAAGAAAGAGAGACGGAAGACGACGACGAGAAGGAAAGGAAGAAGAGTGAGAGTGAGAGTAAGAGAGTGCTATTATCTTCTTTCGTTTACTCTTTCCTGTGTCACTCGTTCTTTCATGAGCCGAGGGAATCGAATGCACCCACCTGCAATCCACACTCGTTGAAACGCCCTTCTCCTCCCCTATCTCGATAACAACGGTGACGAACGAAACTGGCTGTGCCAAAAATCCAAAACCAACTGAATCCGATCGACTCCCTCCCTTCGCCTCCTGTGTACGACGACTCGTATTCTCTTTATTTTTTTTCAGCGGATACTTCCACATTCACAGTCCCTCTTTCATACCTGTCTTTTGGAACCGCCAACTCCCGTCTCGTTTGGTTGAGAGATTTTAGATAAGGCCTTCCCGATCGCGCGAATTTGATCAAACGGATATCGATTTGGAGGGATATACATATAATTTCCATACCTACGAAGGACGGCGGAAATAAGGAACACTATTCTATTATTTCCTCGGGAATATTATCTATGCGCAGGGATAATACCGCTCTACTGAATTGGCGATTACCCACCGACGCTCGTTAACGGAGAGAGAGATACATATTATCTACATACATCGCGTAACACAGGCGCTTATACTTACGTTTCCACGGTCGCTAGTTGAAGACGCTCGTTAGATCCTGCTCGGTTTGGGACGAGGGTATCTAGGAGAGTTTGGAAAGAGATATACGCTTTTGGGAGCTTGAGTTGTGGTTGTTTCACAATATGAGTCCGACGGCGTTGATGTCGCCGTTGCGGCGAGGTGTTTTTGAGGAAGTGCCGCAGACACTATCGAGTTGGGATTCTTGTATGGCGAAGTCGTACTGCAAGTATGTTTTAGAACCGAGGGCTCTAGAGCCTATTGGAGTGGTGACTGAAACTGACCCTCTCCCTCTTCCAGATACCCCGTCATTGTTGGCATCGTTGTCGGAAGTCTAGTCCTCTTTGCAACCCTCTGGTGTATGTTCCGCTGCATTTGCTGCGGTGCTAAATGCTGTTGCTGTGGCTGTGGTTCGAAGAAGCCCAAACCGTCCAAATTTGCGGATGGTCCTGGATCAAGTCCATTCCATCGTTCCGGACCGGGAGGGCCACCTGCCCAGGGATTCCAACCATCACCCGCTCCACCGGTCTACGAGGCTCCCCAGTTCGCGACATTCGACGCTTCTGGCAATGGGAAAGTCAACGATGATGCGCTCCCGCCAATGCCGAGCTGGGATAATGCAACCACCCGCAGGGTAGAAGATACAAGTGCCCCAACTCAAGACGTCGAGCTAGGCCGTCTGGACTCCACAGGACAAAGCTACAACGGAGGTGGAAACGGCGCCATCGCACCAGGCGGCAAGACAGGAAGAGGAGGATACTCCGAAGTGCCATCGAACCCTGGCTCCCCAGTCCCAGGAAGCCGACCAACACCAACACCCGGCTCCGGATACCGCGGAACAGAAGCCCCCTCGTACTTCAGCCAAAGCCAAGGAACAACAACAGCCTACGACGGCGCCTCCACAGCCCCAGGCCACGACTACGCCTACGGAGGATCCCACACCCCGAATCCCAACCAACAAAACCCATACGCCTACCGCTCTAACTCCCCCTACGACCAACGAATCGCCAGCCCAAGCGTCTACGACAACGGAAGTGCCTACCGCGGCCACACCACAGCATCCCCACCCCCACCCCAACGCATCTACTCCCCCGAACAATCTTACTCTCACACCCCGCAACCCTACCAGACTACCCAACACCAACAATACCCACCCCAGTCGGGATATAGGGGGTACTCACCCTCCGTCCCATCACACTCTCCACCCCCTCAGCAGCACGGTTATCAGAATAATCCGTATGATATGGGTTTTGATCGGAGTGGGACGCCGGCTTCGATGCAGGCGGGGAGGAAACCCGCGCCCAATACGTGGAGGGATGTTTGAGAGATGAGAGTGGTGGTGAGGTAGGGTAGCTCGATGATGGATCATTTTTTTGCCCTTTGATTTCTTCAGATGCAAGCATGTCATTGATTGCATTTACATTTGTTGAATTATCATGTTTGTATAACTGCACATAGCTTCTTTCTCTCTTCCCATTTCTCCATTTTCGTTTCACAAACAAAAAACTCCGAACGGAACCAACCCCAAGTGGATTATGGAGTTCTTCTGGTTTCTTTCTATGCTGGTTCTGGTTCTGGATTTTAGGGGGGAATTAGGATGGGATAGGATAGGATATTGTATGTGTTCTGTGTCTGTGTCTGTCTGTGAGATGGTAATCTCTATACCCTTGTCTTTCCCTTGTTCCTTTATCAGCTTTGCTATACTCAAATACTATTACATAGTTTTATCACAGTGTTCAAACATACCTTCTTAACCCCAGTTTCCTCTTGGACGTGTAATCAGGAGGTACCCGTCTATTCTATTATCGTAAACTGTAACGAGCTGAGCTCCTTTTTGCCCACTGCACCAGTCCCGATTTTAATCATACGATCAGAGAGCTGAACACTGTTCACCGCGTCGCATCGTGTCAACTATTACGCAGAAGCATTAACAGTACCACCGGACCAGCGGCCCAACGCAAGGCCCACCAGCTGGCCAATCTCCGTAGATCCATCTGAACGTATGCCCCTGTCCTCTCTATCCCTAAGGATTTTGTCAATATAATCCCCTGCTGCCGAAAGGTGGAGGATATGGCCAATTGCATTGTGAATTGCAAGGAGTCTCGGCGAGGGCGGGTCAATGCTTCGATCCGCCGCTAAGTAAAGTGTGCGAGTCACGGGGATGAGACCGTTGAGCAGCCATGGATCCACAAATGGTTTAATATTATAGGTGTGTGAGTGATCTGCGATGGGCTCAAAGTAGATTTGGAATTCGCCAAACCATTCGTGGAGAAGATGGGTGAGACTGATAGCATTGTGTGGTCCATCAATATCGACCCCATCAATTAAGTGAGCTGCCCCCTTGTCAAACATATTCAGAATCGACAGGGCCGCTTTTTGCGTAGAGTCCTCGAGATAATGTTAGACGGTGGGAAGAAAACCATTACCGGGGGATGACCTACCAACTCAGTCTCACGCTTTTTGATTTGAGTTAAGCAGTGCGGAAGGATATGTGCAACTTGAAGTGAATCGATGGATTCTCCTGGGAGAGGTTCGTTATCATCATCCCGTGCGTTGGCACCACTCCTCTCAAAACGTGTTACTGCTTCCCTTCGGTCAAATTTCCTTGATATAACACACCGATGGCGATCACGCCTAAGACAGAGGCTCCGAAGAACTGACACTCTATCAGGAGTGCCAGTATATTCATATTCCCCTCCTTGTGCGCGTTGAATTGCCGAGAGGGGTGCTGGGGATGGTTGGGGAGTCTCTTTCCCAGCCGCAACCACTATAAGAGCAAGTTAGCCGCCATTGTAAAAAGAGCCTTGAGTAGGATTGGGAGATGAGGGCACTGCTGACTTGGAAGAAAGAAGTTTTCAAGAAGGAGGTCCGCGAATTCAATCACACTATCGTGGAGCCTGTTCTCAAGGCCTTTATCGGAAAAGTCGATGGGATCGTCCCCGTCGAATCGGAGCTGCATTTGTTCAAAGAAAGCGCGGACAAAAATATCTCTGGACTCATCTGACCGCGCATACTCATAGGTCAGACGTGCGAGTGCTGGTCGGTTATATTGGGAAGTGCCCTGTTCCGCGGGTTCGAAGTGGTTGAGAATGTGATATAGTCTTTTCTTTGCTTCAGCACGTTGATCGGCACCTAAGACTGGTAAGTGAGCGAAACCAAGGATGCCCTGGAGAGATGCCCGATGGCGAGGTAAATCGGCCGTGTCCATGTTCTCTTGCAGCTCATTCAGGTTTAACGAACTAGAGCGTCGTGGGGTTTGTTCAATGGAGTCTCAGGTATGTAGTCTTGGGCTTCTCGATTTTGCAGAAGTTTGGAATCAAGAAATTGGATCCAGAGTCTGATAACTATATAAGTCTGCCGTGAGGGGAGTGTCTGGAGAGGTGAACAGTGTTCATGGATTGGAAGATCTAATAACTAGGAAGCTATCTTGGGGTGATTGTGGAATCACGTGGTCTATGATAGGCTTTTATAAGCTGACAGGAAGTTGCCAGTGGCGATGATTCTTAGTTCCCCTGTCAAGTCACGTGATCATTATCTGTTCTTCGCCAATGGCATTGAGAAACCTGATAAATTGACCCTAAATACATATCTTTCCTGTTACAACACATACTGGTTTGCTGACTAAACTTCGGAAGTAGGACATAAAAGCGTCGTGTCCACAACCCCAATTACTTGCTATCGATCAATTCTTTATGAGATATCCCCCGCCCCATCACCCTGACCTTCACCCTGCCCCTGCCCCTCCTGCTGCCCCCCGTTCTCTCCCTGCTCCTTCTCCCTCTCCGTATCACTTACATGGAACGCATCCCCGAATGCTGAGTTTTCTACTATATCGGGGAGGTCTAGGCCACCGTCGGCACCATCACCACCGGTAGGTTGATCAGTCTGGTTACTGTTATTGTTATTGTTCCCGTCGAGGGATGCGAGGGCGTCGCTCGTGGAGTTCGGGGCTGGAGCTGGGGCAGAAGCTGCGGGAGCGGCGGTGGTGGTTGTGGTGGGGGGTGTGGCCTCGGTTGTAGTTGCGGGTGGGTTTGATGGGGAGGCAGTTTGTTGTTGCTGCTGTGGTTGTTGTGATGATTGCGCAGGTTCAGTGAGCGCTTGGGTGGGTGGTTGTGTGGTTGTTGATCCTTCGGTTGATGTTGTCGCGGGTTGTTGTGGGACTGAAGGTGTTGGAGTTTGAGTTGGTGCTGGAGCTGGGGTTGAGGTTGTAGGAGCTGTGGTGGATGTTGCAGCAGGTGGCGCTGAGACAGCTGATGCCGATTCAGGAGCTGGTACTGGCGGCGAGATTACGGCAGCAGTTACGGGGCTAGGTGCAGATGTAGAGGCTGCTGCAGCTGCAGTAGCAGCGGGGATAGTGGAAGGGGCAGCAGCACCTTGCTGATTACCATCTGCAGGCGCGTTCCCCTCCTTCGGAGGAGACGTTTTCTCCCCCTCATTACCAACCATAACCCAATCCCCCGCATCCTCATTATTCGCAGGAGCAGTAATCGAATCATTCAGAACCCCAGACATTTCCACATCGAGATCCATCCCCTGAATCGGTGGCGCGGCTTCCTGGTTCGTAGGTTCAGACGTGGGTATATCAGTACCACCATCGAAATTGAATGTCCCGGAAGAATCAGCAACGGCTAAGGCCTCGTCCCCGTTGAACGGGGTAGATTGTCCACCGCCATATGGCGAGTTGACAGTGGACCCGAACTGGTCTCGAACGTGGCTATCGTCGCCCATCGTCGCATCCAAGTCCATCATCCCCGTATCATTGATTTCAGGCTCCTCCGGGATTTGGACTTCAACTCTCTCCTGGAACCCGCCCTTTTGTACGCAGGTAACCGTCGGGGCAGGGATGATCTTTGCACCCCACGCAGTCTCAAGGTCCCGAACAACATCGTCGATTTTGGGCTTAGGTTTCTGCTCTTCGTGATCAATGGGAGATGCGGAGCCGTCTCCCTCCGGAACACGACGTCCTTCGAGTCTCCAAACTTCAGAACCAACATCCGATGGGTCAGTGACAGCATCGCGAAGTTTCAATTCAGCCTCCTTTAATAGCTTAGTCCGCCCAACTTTCTCCATACGTCGGGCATGGCGTCTCTTCATTTTTTCGATTTCAGCGTTCATATCAGCCACTTTGCGGGTGACGCGGTCGGTGAATTCCTCTGCTTTCTCCGATCCGATCTTCTCAGCACCTGAGCGTTCATTCGCATCCTTGTTCCCAAGCGATGAGGCCGAAGGAGCATTGAAGAACCCGGTAGTCAGCGACTCTAGCTCTCCCTTTCGTCCCAAACCGAGATCCACGGGTACGATCTGTCTGTTCGTGTATGGCGATGCGAAGACTTCTTCCATCCACTCGTGGTGCTGCTTATATCTCATTTTGCTGATCTCACGGGGAGTAAGAAGATCCAAGAAATCACCAGTTGATACCTCTTCGTCTTCGAGTGACATATCCGCGTTCATACCGCCCGCCATAGGGGCTGCAGCTCCGCGGGCAGCCCTTGGAGGTTTGCTTGGTGTTGGCCCTGCGGATCCTGGGAGGACTTGGCCTTGTTGTGGGTAGAATCCTGCTTGCTGTTGTTGGCGAGCGTGCATCGCATTCTGGTATGCAGCCGGTGCGGGGATGCCCTGCTGCGCTTGCTGGGGCGGAAGATTAATAGTAGGCCAACTATTTCGATCGTGTAGCATGAATTCCTTGCGCGGTAATTGTCCCTGGCTTTGCAAGAACCGACGTTGTGATAGGACGTTTTGGATCTGTGGCACGATGGGTATTCTGTTCGCGGGAATGTGGTCTGTTGCCGAGGCTTTGCAGTAGTGAATAATCCACAGCGATGGATCGCATGGCGGTAGGTTGGGGTTCTGATTCTTGGAGGGGGTCAATCGGTACCGTCGTCGGCAGTGAGTCGCGACGTTCTCGTTCGGCGGATGGTACCCGGATCGGTGAAGCCACATTTCCACGGTCTAGTAGATGTGTTAGTTGACGGAATGCCAGGTTATAAAGACTCTCCTCATATCAATGGTTCGACATACGTAACCCCGAGCTTCGGTAGTAAACGCCTGCTCGGCATCAGCCCATACATATCCATCGCTGGCAAAGTTCGTGCCCAAATGGTGTAGAGGCTGCCACGCAAGCATCACAGTCCCGTCCGGAGGCCCGTCGAGAAACATCCAATGCATTGGCTGGAGCTCTCGAACGACACCTGGCGCAGACAGTAGATAATCGACCGCGGTTTCCATGGTGAGGGATCCGGTGACGGGATACCGCGATTTTGAGACGAGATGCATGTGCGGCAACTAGAAGGGAGAGAGATAACCATTAGCTTGATAAAATCCATTGCGATCCCGTCTGGGGATGGGGAATGAGGTTGGCGCACCAGCTGTTGCTGCACGCCGCTTGCTGGGTCGTTCATTTTGGCGGCTGTTTTCGCTTCTCTCTGGTTCGGTGCAGGTTAGGCAAATTAGGATGTTGAATAGCTTGATTGATTAAGAAGGGTTACTCGGAAATGACAGAAAAGCAGGAAGTTAATTTCCCCCTTGATTGCGGTTGGAGATGGGCTATTAATTCAAGCTTGAGGGATGAAGCTCTGATGCGCGACGCGATAAGTAGAAATTTGATGTCCACGAGTACGTCAGCCGGAACAGACCACTAACGAACATTCTTAATCTCGCGCTCGAGGAAAGAGAGATGGACAACTCTGCTTTCCTACTCAACAATGATAACGAATTTATGACCTTTGAGGGTAATTTCTACCTCCATATACTCTAATACGTCTATCTACACCGGGAGAAAGGAATGACCAGAGCCGATGATTTCCAGCAAAGCTGATAGCCTCGCTTGCAGTCAAAGGCATTCCAATTCGGGGCTTGCTGCGAGGCTCTGTTGACAGCTTCTCGTTATTATTACACCCAGAAGAGGGTTAAGTTGACCAACATATTATAATACGCTTATTATGCTCTCAATTATCTGTCGCCAATTATTAATGTCTGTTTGGTCAGCGACACCCAGTAGCGCTACATGTCGGTATTCAGTTCGGAGATAAGAGGCCCCTATCTCTATATATATCTTCTCTCCGAGAATGACTCCCGTTTCCTGACATCTCTGAGGGCCTCTGCTTGCCCTAGTGGTGGGCGCTGTAGCCGAGCCTGTCGAGAATGCACTAACTGTCATCGTTCTAGCATTTTCTCCCATCGAAACCACCGCATCATGAATCACCGACGACAGAGTGAAGACCACGGACAACGCACACACGCTCGGAACATGACACTGGTTTCTTCATGCCCCCCTTGCACTTTTGCCCTCACTATTATCCATGGCCAGGTCTGACTCTTTGCGCGCCAAGGGCGCCAAGGACCTATGACTGTATGTAATATTCAAAGATGCAGTTTCGGCCCCCATTAATAGTGCGGCTGAGTTGCTTGCGAGGGGCCGTCAGCACGATACTCGAAATATGAAAACAAATTTAAAGGTTAAATAATATCTCACTCTTCTGTCCTCGGAAGGTGGATGTTACACGTTTGGCGCCACCTGGAGGGAAAGTGGTGTCTCCTTAATGTCTATTATCTTGATCTCAGGCCTTAATATCCATCAGCGACAGACATGGAAACACAAGCACTGACAGGTGCGAAGCCCGAGGCTGTCTCAAGCAGCGAGGGCGACGTGCAAGAAACCCCCGTGCCCGAACGCGAGTGCGATGCTCACGCCCAGGAGCACCCTAATAAGTATAACAATATTAATGATATCCCTTCCAGCCGTCTTCGGCGGTTTCCTCTCCGTTCCCTCTTTCTCATCACGATCCCGCCTCTCGTCACCGTATACTTCATCATCTTCCAGACTGTTCTGATAAGCCCGGACCCGGACGCAGCTCCCTACGGCCGCCGCAACGCAACATGGGTGTTTTACTCGTGGTTCCTCCTCGGTGTGTTTGGACTCGGCGCATCGACCTATATGCTACAGGGCGCGGAGGCTGCGATGATGCAGCGACCTTTTTGGACGCCGAGGAATGCCCTCGTGCTGTCTATGCATGCCAACGGGTCTTGGACTGGTTTGGGCGGGTGGATTGAGGTCGTCAAGGCTATGGCGAAATCGGGAACGAGGAATCCAGGCATGTTTATTGGCAGACTCTGGGTGGTGCTTGCGCTTGTGAACCTGGTTATTTATATCGCACTGCCACTATCTGGTCTCGCTATGGAGTTGTCGGATGGGTATGTCACGGCATCCGGACACCCGCTGGTGATCGGCCGGACACCCGAGGACTTTCACGCGCGCGAACAGAACCAGGAATACACGCGCGCACAGGCTGCCTGGATTGGTGGCGCGCCCATGACGTTGCCCGGTGCGAGCATCATCTACTCTTCGCCGGGCACTGATAGGGCGGAATCCGAGCCCTTGCAGTCATTGCCCAACTCGTTACCTCTCGAAGACGGTCTTGTCGACGTATTTTTCGCCCCGCAGGCAGTCAATCCGGTGCGAGGAAGCGCCTGGGGCATTCGTCTCGGATATACGTGCGATACTGTTAGTTCCGTGTCTAACCTCACTATTCTCAGTCAGAGATCCTCAGACCTGTATCAATATAGTCCTAGCGGAAAGTTTGTCAACACGACTGTCGGGCCTTGGCTTGAGTATGACTACAGTAACAACACTTTTCTCACACCAGATAATCAGACCATCACGTTTTGGAACAGTGGCCAGAGTCTGTTCGCGGAGAACACCTGGGCGTATGGAGAAATGGGACAAACTTCTGCCCTCAACCCGAGCGTTGGCCGTCCGTCAGTATTAGAGTGGCGTAACGACTCGACGATTGACGAGGAAAGTCTGCGCGAGAATGGAAATGTGATCGAGATTGCCATGTGGCAGATCCGCACACCAGCTTCGTATGAGACCGACCATGAATTCAATGAGACCATCGAGCCCTTCATCGCCGGCATGGGAAGCCCATTTTTCCTCGACAACGATAATCTCTTCGCTTTGAACGATAGCTTTCTCCCCAAGAACCTACACCTAGATATCCCGAAGTACAATCTTTCAGCCATTACCGATGCTACAAATGGTTCTCTACGCATTTTTCCGGACAATATCGTATCCATCAGCCCACCCATGGGCATACGCTGCGTCTACCAATACGCCCCCGGATACGCCGACCTCAACCCGGAGTCCGCCACATTCGAGTCGTTCACAGCTTCCCCGGCGCCTTCCATGGGCAGTTCCGTGTCCGCAACACCTCCTTTCGGCGTCACCGCTTCGCGAATCATGCACCAGATGTACTACGACATGTTCACCGCCAACAACGGTGCCCCACCAATCATCATCTCCAATTCCCGCTTCTACACCAGCTTCCTCCAACCACAGGTCCTACTCGGATCCGTCATGCGCGCCTTTGGCATGGATATACTCCAGCTTATGTACGACGGCGGAAACAGTTTCTCAGGCGCCTACGAGGATCGGAACCTCACGGCCACACGGCCAGGCAAGATCATCGGGCCGGGTGATGTCCCACCCACTCTGGTAACGGTACTTCTTTGTATCTGGGCCGCGTCGTGCATTGCTATGGGGTTGGTGTACGGGTTTCGAAGACGGTGGGCGGAAACGGTGGATGGATTTAGCATGCTCTTATTGGGGGCGAATCTTGCGGAGGAGATTCGGAATCAGGATGTTACGATGCACGAGCGTTCTGGGAGGTTTGAGAAGCTTGCACGGATACCGGTGAAGAGTGGTGATAATAATAAGAAAATAGTAGCCTAGTCGATCTTGCGGATCGACGAAGCGATCGTAGGGCTGATGGAGGGATTTCTCTTATCAAGCAACAGATTAAGATAGCCACACGCCTCATAAGTCATGAAGAAACGAAGAATAATGAAAGAGAGGATGCTCGCATCTCAGAATAATATTTTTACCCACTTCGCTCGCTGCTCTCATTCTATCAGTATCAATCTCTCGATATCGCATCTCTAGCGCCAAGAATTATTCCACGACAGAGTCTATTAACACACTGTTAACCCATCGAGTAAATGGCACTCTCATCATTTCCGTAAAGGCCATAAATGCGGGAGAATGGACGGTTCACAAAGGAAGCCAAGTCAGGCAGAGACTTGGGATAATACTCTTGACCCTTAGCCAAGTGCCGCATTCTATATTTACCGGCAGGACCATTGTAAAGCCCAGAAGTGCGCCCCGTCGTCGAGGCATATTTCGATCCAGGGCATGAATGGTTCGGGTTAATGGCGATCTGGATTTATGTCGCGTGCTGGGCGAGAAAGGGTAAAATGCTTTGGGGAAAGAGGATATTTTAGGGTTGTTAGTTGAGCTTGGACCGCAAGGGTTGAGAGAGCTAAGGGAAGGCCCCGCAAAGGCTTAATTCGATGACCCGACGATGCGCGGAGATGGAGTCGCAATTTGCGAGAAAGGCTTGTCTTGAGGTCTGGACTTTGGCTTCTTGTTCTTCTTCTTGTCTGTAGAAAGTTGAGGAAGTGCTGAACCACCGAGTACTCAACTCATCATAATCTACGATTGTGCGGCTTACTCTTTTGCAAGAATGACAGGAATTCGACCACCCGCGATGCTTAACCAGGGCTTTTTTGAGTAAGCACCAACCAGGCAAACGGCAAGATGTTGGTCCCAGGTTGTTTCCTGTTTGCGGGGATTATTCCTGGCCCTTCTTCCCTCTCCATGTCTGGCATCCATGCCTGTTCTGGTCCCGGTGGGGGCCGGAGCTGAGTTAAACAATGGGCTCTCCGCACGAGCGGATGGTGCCAGCCGGGGGAGGATCTCGCTGATGGGAGTCACAAGCATCCCATACCTTCTAGAAACCTTCCTAACGCCATCTTAGTCTGTTCAGCCGTTTCGGCTTTATTGGTCTTGACGGGAAACACGTTTATCCTTGTCTGGGCCGCTCTATCAGGTGAACTCCTTGCCAACACCTCCCCCCGAGAAGCGAACAAGGGGAGGTCTGAGGGTGAGAGTCCGATTCAGACGGTTAAACGGTGATAAATCGGCATACGCAATCGGGATGCGAGACATTTATCTGAGAAGCTTACCTATGATTTAAAATCGCCTTTGTCGGAACCCGTCTTTGCTTGCTTTTATTCATGTTATCGTGGAGTGCGAGAGACGACTACAAATGTCCTTCGGAAGGCCCAACGAACGGACACTCGGTATGCTGTTATTCTTAAACTATGGGTAATACGAGGCTCTCCCATCGATCCCCCCTACCCGCATCCCGTGCCAATCGAGTAGACCCACCCCCGTCAACTCGGCCGTCGCTTTGAGTCCCTGGACCCTCGTCCATTCGCCTTGAATCTCACTCTGACCTGTCAGATGCTGTCAACAAGATGTGCCGGCTAAATTGCTCCTCTTGAAACATTACTTCTATTGGCAGACACATCTGCGTCCATCCTCGCGATCTCAAATCAGCCGAATTCTGACAGAATTTCCCGGCCTTCTGGAACAAAATCGAGAGGGTCCATCAATGCCTCCGATGCAGTTTATACACGGTTCTTGGGCCGCGATGCCGGGAGGCAAAGTCACTGGGTTCCCCGCTCCGAATGTTCCCCATATATATCAGAGCCCGCCCCATCTAGAATCTAGTTCCTTTTTATGAGCAGATGGGCTGTGATTAGCACGGGGAAGCTATTCTTCGATCGTCTCTTGCATTAGTTGACTTTTTCTATTGTGATTACCGAACCAAGCGGTTGGTAAACCACTGTGAGATACGAACTTGAGAACGCACTCGATATGGGGAAAACAACGTTCGAGTTGGGAGGGAGGGAGTGGCCTCGGGTCACATGGTGGAAGATGAAGGGCATGCGCTCGGTTTATATCACACTCTGGGCGGCATTGATCACCTCTGCCACAAACGGTAAGAGAGTCACTTCTTTACATCCGATTTGCGACTTGCTTTACTGACATTCTACCCCTGTGTCTAGGTTATGATGGTTCTCTGATGAACGGCCTGGAGGCAATGCCGTCGTGGGTGAACAGTAGGATCTCCTGAACTGGGAAGCAGCTACAGTAGGGGCAGCTTGCTGAATTGACTTAGCATATCATAACCCGAGTCCATCAATTCTCGGTTTGCTCGTGGGGATTATGTATGTTGGCGGCATGATTGCTATTCCAATTGCCCCATACATCGCCGATAGTTACGGGAGACGTGTTGGTGTCGTTATTGGGAGCTGTGTCATGCTTGTCGGTGTGGCAATGGTTTCCATCGGGTACCATGTCGAACTGTTCATCATCGGACGCTTGATTCTCGGTCTTGGACTCGGTATTGCACAGGTTAGTGAGATGATACCTTACCGAGCACCATGTATCCAAGTATTGCAGTTCTGATGAAGCAGAAATAGGAATGTTCCCCTCTCCTTCTATCGGAGCTAGTCCACCCGCAGCACCGGCCCCAGTACAGTACTTTGTACAATGCCCTCTGGTACGTCGGTGCACTGATCGGCGCCTGCGTGGCTCTTGGTTCGTCCTTCACCCCCCCCCCCCATGTGATCACCCATGCTCTGTGCTCACGTTGGCGTTCTAGGCGCGGACCATATTGGAGGTGACTGGTCTTGGCGTCTCCCGTGCCTTTTGCAGGCCCTTCCATCTGGTAGCCAGTTGATTTTTATCTGGTCAGTATAAACTTAGTCTGCCCACTGGGAAAACTGCTTCTCATCTCGTTCCTTCCAGGCTGGTACCGGAATCACCACGTTGGCTTGTTTCAAAGGGCAGGTTCGACGAGGCGAAGAAGACTTTGGCCTATGTCCACTCTCAAGGAGATGAGGACGACGAGATGGTCAACGTCGAGTTTGAAGAGATTAAGGAGACCATTTCCCTCGAGAAGGAATTTGAAAAGGGCTCGTGGGTCCAGTTTATCAAGACGCCTGGAAACCGTCACCGCCTTATCATTCTAGTCTCTATTGGTTTCTTCTCTCAATGGTCCGGGAACGGACTCATCTCATATTACCTGCCTAAGGTGAGTTCGCCCCATTACAATAAATGGTACAAAAAAGGCGGAGGAAGGGGACTGACAAAAGGCATCGTGATCAGATCCTTGAACTCATTGGTATCACCAACAGCCAAGATATATTACGGATGAACATGTACCTCCAAGTTGTCAACGTCATTTCAGCCGTAGGAATCTGCTTTTACGTCGACAAATTTGGTCGTCGTCCGCTCTTCCGGATCTCCATCGTCGGAATGACCATCTGCTACATCGCCATGACCATTGGCCTGGCTCGCTATGATACCGGAGACGGGCACACAAACCAGCACGCAGCCCGCGCCTTTCTGGTCTTCATGTTCGCATACTATGTCTGCTACAACCTGGCTTTCAGCGGAATGCTGGTATCCTATTCCTGCGAGATTCTCCCCTACAGTCTCCGCGCCAGGGGTCTCACAATCATGTTCTTCTGTGTCAACTCCAGTCTCTTCTTCAACTCGTACGCCAATCCCCCGGCCATTGACGGCATTGGGTGGAGGTACTACATCGTGTACTGTTGCTGGTTGGCCTTTGAGATTGTCGTCGTGTTCAGGTACTATATCGAAACCAAAAACACCCCACTTGAGGAGATTACCAAATTCTTCGACGGCGACCAGGCTGTCCTCGGTGGGGTTAGTGCTTTGGAGAAGGGTCGTGATTTTGAGGACGACCGTGCAGACTCTGACAGGGCGATTGAAGAGAAGGCCACTGAACAGACTGTCGAGGTCCGATCTTAGTTTATCGAGATACTTTTGCTTCCGTCGGATGTACTTGTCGACCGCGAGAACGCACTGAAATACTGTGATGTCAAGCGAGGAAGTATCTTATGGCGGTTTGACGGGAAGGGGTTGATAATAATAGCGTTCTTCTTGGACTCTCCTCTTCAATGGAAAATTCGTCAACAATTCGTTTTCAGTGTTTATAGTTAGGTATCCGTTTAATCCACTTCTTGACTGTACTTCGCACTTGATACTAGTAGGTGAGATGAGTCGAGAAAGGACTTCAAATCTGAAGCTATGGATCGTATTCCCAGCCATGGGCCGTAGGCCACCTGGGTGAGCTTGGCATCCGGTGGGAACTCTCCGAAACCTTATTTTCGATCTAATTTCAACGTCGGTCTTATTCTATCAGCTTCAACCTCCCAATCTTCACCCCTCGAAGCTTTTTGAGCAGCCTTTCAAGTTTTAATGGATTTCCCAACAAGCAATACGTCGGCAGATTGGTGATTTCTTACGCCAACAGCTATGCCATTCTCCATTAGCCGGGCTAGCCCTCGTTCGTTCTCCTTCGCTCTTTTCCACGGTGGTTTAAGCTACTGTCAGATTAAGAAGAATATTTCTTTATTGGGCATCTACGAAAGATCGGATCGCTTATGGAACCGTACAAACAACTTCGGCTTCCACCATAGAAGGTGGGCTTTCCCTTCTTTGAGCCAATCCACCTCCTTGTTCATGAGCTCCAAGTCATAGGTCCATAAAATTTTTGCCAGAAGCAGATTCACCTCCAAGTATGCAAAGCTATTCAAAACGTCAGTTTTGACCATCCCCAGTTCAAACAGTTGAAAAGGGTAGAATGATACTTGCTTTCTTCCTGGGCAGCCTCTTGGGCCGATTGAAAACGGTTGACTGGCTTCTTTTGTGTCCGTCGAATTCGGATCTATCCAACGCTCAGGTCTGAACTCCATCGGCTCAGCGAAGTACCGAGGGTCATGGGCTGCCGCCCAGGGGCTAGTATGTATCTCTGTCTAGGGGTTTTTAGCACTTCATGTCTCACGCCTATATTCGTAACGGGTATGCCTACCCCTTCAGGGATATATTGGCCGTGCAACGAAAATCCAGGTGAAATCCTGGCCGATCCATGGGGCCCAGGAGGCAAGAGTCTAAAGCCTTCGTTAATGACCGCTTGCAGGTATTCCAGCTGTTGTGCTGGCTGTGCTTTTATGTCGTCGTAAGACTTGAAAGCTCCCCTAATCTCGACGACGAGACGTTTTAACTTTTCGGGATGCTTGAGTAACAGATAGGTTGAGCCTGTTAAAATGGTGGAGACTGTTTCCCCTCCAGCGAGGCTAGTTCCTGTCAGCAAAACAGCTTCCTGGGGCAGGCCAAAAGCGTTGCCACGGCGATTTGATGGGACCCCGCTCAAGTTCGCCAAACAACGAGAATCTAAGACGTACACTAAAGTCGACACATGTGCAGCCATCTCTTCTTCGTCTAGCTCTCCCTTTCGAACCTTTTGTGCTAGGAGGCTCACGAAATCCTTTCGAGACTCTTTCGAAGCTAAGCGCCTGTTTCCGGATTAGATTACGCATGCGCATTGACACGGGGTCACTTACTTCTTGACTTGCTCCCGGCTATATTGGGAATTTTGGTTACATACAAGGAGTGATGAAGGTATTAAGAACCTGAAGATGGTTGAAATTGCACCGATCCGTCTAAGGTTATCGGCAAGGCAGATGAAGTACAAGTGTTTCAAAATTATATCTGCCCAGAAATGCGGTTTTCCTGGAAGAGAGAGTAAGTATAACATCAGTACCCAAACATTGCTCACGGCCAGTCTAGTGCAAGGGGGGAAAAATCATACCGGTTTCTATGCTATGAAAAGTCTCCCCGAGCGCCATTTCCCCCAGTATATCGAAAGCAACCATCTCATACCATTTTGCCATATTGATGCCGTTTGACCCAGGGTGCCCCTTTTTACCAATGACCTGGATGAACTGGTCAACGATTCCACTTATGAGGTACTCCTGGTCAAGAAGCGCACTCTGGGAGAAAGCAGGAGAAAGCATTTTGCGCATCGTGCTGTGCTTCTGAGGATCGCGCTCGCTGACAATACAACGCCGACTGAACCCAGCGCTGAAACCGTCGTAAAAGCCCGCTTTCGTGGGGATGGGCCTATCTGAAGTTGGATGCCCGTATATTGCCTTCCAGGACTCCACCGAAGAAAAGGAAAGCTCGTTTGGGGATATGCGAACGATTTGGCCTAGTTTGAAACCCTTTAGTCAAGAGAACTGCTTGGCAAGTCGGAGAAACAGCTACCATATTTTTGGTGCAGTTCCGTAATAGAAAGATGAACTTTTCCTGTTGAGGTATATATGAATCTCCACAACTGAGGCGAGGTCAGGAACTTGCTTGACCCCATCAATGCAACCGCGAGTCTATCACTTACTAGAGAGCTGCGGCCCAGAAAAGGCCCCGGGAATTTGGCCAGGGGATGAAAGTAAAGGTTATAGATCAAAGTGGTGATCCATTGGGCCAAAAGCTTTGAACATCGGCAACTTCATTAGCCACGAACCCTGTCCAAGACCTGAAATAGACATACGATACCCAAAACTAGCCTACATATGACGTTCCAATTCCACGGAATGAGCGCATCACGATCGTTTGAAAGCCAGGGAACACTCCCCGTGAATTTCTCCAAGTACGGCGGCATATCTGAAGTTGGACCATCGATTTCTCAAGGCTGATGTTCAGATGGAAGGCCGTACTAGTAACAATATATTATTAGGATTGACAGATTGATTCTGAAATATTATCATTTGCAGCATCACACGGGGGAGAGGGGTTTGGTAAAACCGATGCGTGGAGGTTACCTGATATGCTCTTAGGGGCAGCAGCGAGAATGCAACAATATACGGAGGAATATGTCACTCGAATTAGAAGGGATCTGGTGTCCCCGTATAAGAAAAGCAACGACCTTTCCAAGCTAAAAGTTTCCACGTCATGATGCCCCTGTGTCGGGGAAGTATTTGCATCATTTATCGGGTCTTCACTCAACTTTCGCCAGAGATTTACTAAGTTCCCATAGCGCGATTTCGTTTACCTCGTCAAAGGCCCAACTTCCGTAGCCATATTCAATCGCGTCCGCATCGGGAGGACATGGATGCTCGGCAACCGATGCCCCTTCCAGATACAGGCCACCTCTCCCCTCAAGTTCACCCGAAACGGCACCGTAAATACTCGTTGCACAGGCCTGCCCGATACTTGTCAAATACTTCTGCATCCGCTCATCCTGCATAGCTGCATTCATCTCCTCCTCGGAATGCTTTTGCAAGTTAGGGCTCATGAAAGAACCTGGATGAAGACTGTACCCGTGAAGACCCTGGGATCCGTACAAACGCTCGATCTGATTCGTCATGTAAATGTTGGCAGTCTTGGAGGACCCGTAGGCTAGCCAGCCGTTGTAAATTCCGTCAAAGTTGATGTTATCCAGACGGACCGGCCCGTAGCGATGGGCCGAGCTGGAGACACTAATAACTCGGGAGTGAAATTGGGGTGTGGAACTTGCTAATAGCAAATCCTTCAGGAGATAGAAGAGCAAGAAATGCGACAGGTGGTTTGTCTGGAATTGCAGCTCATAGCCATCCTTGGTGCGAATTTCTGGGGTATTCATTACCTGCAGAAAAAGGGGGCTGGCTGTTAGCCCTGTCCAGAACAAAATGATTCGTATGGGCACTCACGGCAGCATTATTGATGATAACATTGAGCTTACTACTCTGCTTGCGAAACTCTTCCGCACAGTTACGAACACTCGATAGGTCTGTATGATCCACGAGGAGAAGGTGCACACGACCCGTGTCAAGCAGGGAACCCAAGACATCTCTGGCCTTTGCCAGGCTCCGAGCAGTCCCGTAGACAGTTGCGCCTGTTGATGCAAGTACCCGAACGGTCTCGACTCCGATTCCGGAGGAGACCCCAGTGACGAGCACGACCTTGTCGGCCCACGCATTCAGAAGACCTTCATCTTCGACGATTTGACTACCTGTGACACGCGAGTCCCCAGGGCCGCCGAGAACTTCAAACCGGTTGCGATCGGCGTAACGACCTGCTAGCTGGAAAGGAACCCGTGAGACCATCGACATGCTGGATAGTTATTTGATATTAGTGGGTGTTCGTGGAAATGTTGTTACTTCGGCACCGATTCAAGTGCTTCAAGGTATTAGTAGACGGGTAGAGTGTGCGAGTTTAAACTAAAAACTCAGAAATTCAGTCCGTTCAGCCCTCCCGTCTTATACGAACTACACATTGCAAGGAGGGGAAATTCTGCTGCCTGCTGCTGCGGCATGCATCGCACCCGTTATATGACCAACGCTGAAAAGCGTTTTCAAGGGAGCTGTTCGTCGACTTCATCCTCAAGGATCTCTGAGAGCTTTGGGCTCGCCCACGCAGGCAGGACAGAACCTGTTGACGCGATTGGCTGTCGTATGCCCCCAGTTCCGACTTCAAGTCGGGTTCGGCTGAAATGATAAGAGATGCATGGCCATGCGTAGGAACCAGGAATATCTATCACCTCAGCACCACAGTGGCCCCTTGATTTTGTTCGACCGTGATCACACCGGAAAAACCATGCGGGGTTTTGAAGCACTGTGCCTCATAGTCAGGACCCTTATCCTTGAAATTTTGCAACAAGCTAACCCCGTTGGTGATTCCGCTCTTCCCGGCCAGCAAGACAAATGCGAGGAGTTATCGTAACTTCATTTCGTGATGCATTGTTTTCTGAAGTCGTTGCCGCCCAGCTTATCTCCGAGATGTTCCACCGAAGTTTACTTGGCGCTTGGCACTCAGGCGCCAAGCAAACGCGAATATTTCAACCTCCTGCTTTGACTTACGTGGTGACGCGCTTCCATCAGGGACATCGAGGTGAATTATCTCCCACACAATGTCACTCAGCACTAGCGAGAGGAGGCCGCGCGAGATATGAAACCCCGACCTTGCGACACCGAGCGGGTTCCAACTTGTATTAGTTTGCTTGAACTTCAGGGGCCTCCCCGGCCAAGGAGCAATAGTAGTTATGAGCTTCTCTTATGGGTTTACACATATTTTGGCGGCTCCACGCGAGACTATGAAATTTTTATATTTATAGAGCCGGACAGTCGCTACGGCTTCTTTCCCGCAGTTACGCCCATCTGGCATCAGCCGATATTGGCTTCGGGTATTACGATATCACGGGTCACATCTATTGATGTGAAATTAAAAGGTTTGTGTTTGGCTTTGGGAACCTCTGACTCCAATTCCGCATTGAAGGTCGTGGTATGGGATCAACTCGTTTGTTTCAATAAACAAAAGTTTACGAACCATGATTGGGCTACGGCGGTTCGCTGAGCTGGCAAATAATTTTCTTTTTTTGCTGCATGAGACTGCCAAACCAGAGGTTGAGGCGCCGGCGCCGAGTTTTAAAGCACAGCCTTGCTTAGATGTTCCCGCCCACCTCAACCTTGGATTTATAACATCAAATTTCACATCAATGACCACGCTCAGCAATAGCAAGTGACAAGAAGGCCCTGGGCTCGGATCATAAACTCGCTCCGGACACTGTCAACGAGCTTTTTTTTCTCTACCAAGATCGGTACAGCCTGGAGAAGACGGTGGTCGGCCAAGTCCAGTACTTACAGCCCGCGTCAAAATGGACTCAGAAGATGGCAGATACCGAGGGCTTATAGCAAGCGTTGACTTGGTACCGGTTCTTGCCTCGCTTCTTGATCTTTGGTGGTGGAGGCTTAGGAATATGCTCGATTGGAGAGTGTGGGCCTTTTACTTCGTGTGGGGTTATACTGATAATCCCCGACTTAGAAGGGATTCAGAGCTTCGGAGACTAAGGCTTTTTGTTGATCTTCTTCGGTTTCTTGCTGTCCTTCTTTGGAACCTTGGTTTTAGGTTTCTTTCGTGGATTCGGACAATGGTGCTTATTGTTCACGCCCAGACGAGCACTGATTTGTTCAGAATGAACTTTGGGACGAGATGGATAAAGCCCGTGGATGACTGGTTAGCGGTGAGATTCACCCCAGAATTTGCTTCTGTACAGACGTCCCCAGAACGTACTGACTATCGCAGACCCGTTGGCTTGACGATTTCAAATATGAATCTCTTCCCAGCTCTGCCACATTCATCCGACTCCTTGACATCGAGGATGGCAACAGAAGTGACATTATTCGATGCTCCTTGAGAAAAGTCAATCTCGATGCTAATCCTGATTTTGATGCGCTTTCGTACTCGTGGCAAAAGGACATTTTTAAGGACAAACAATGGGGGTACCTGCGAGTTCTACTTCCCAGTATCCCTCTATTCAGTGCCTGGGCAGGCCGCTCAAAGGCCATAATCTGCAATGGGGGAATTCTGTTCATCCAAGAAAACCTTTTCGACTTTCTGCTTAGACTTCGCGAGATGAAAAAAGACCGCTCTATATGGATCGACGCTCTTTGCATCAATCAACGTGACAAGGAGGAACGCTCTTTTCAAGTTGTTCTGATGGATAAAATCTATGGATCTGCGGATACAGTTTTAGTATGGCTTGGAGAGCCCTCAAAAGGTTCCACTACTGGGATGGAGTTTATGGCAAAGCTGCGAAATTATGACGAGTGGTCTTCTACCTCCCATCAGATTGCCCACGGTACGAGGCAGGAGGTTTGGCGGCTATATCAAGCAGACTATAGTGCAGGGTATCCCACTGCCGCGTTTTTCAAACGGGAATATTTCCAGAGATCTTGGGTTGTTCAAGAACTTGTGCTCGCCAAGAAGCTCTGTTTCTATATCGGTTCGACTGAGATTTCGTCAGATGTCCTTCTAAATGGCGCCATGTGGGTTTTGACTGCAGGGAAATATATTTCCCTTATCAATCGTATGCTCTCTGCAGATAGGACTGGATACGAGTCAGTCCCCTATATCTTCCAAGCTCGTGACAAGCATCGAAATGGGAAGTTACTGTCACTGCAAGACTATCTTTCCCTATGCCGCGGCCTTAGGGCTACAGACCCGAGGGACAAAGTGTTTGCCACACTCGGCGTCGTGGATAAGACTTCACTAGAAGTTGATCTTGGAATGGTTGGAAATCCAAGGATCCCCCGTCCTGAGAGTATAAGAAGGCCGAGATGTGTGGAGTGTTCGCTGCCACTGAAAAGATCCCTTCCACACACCAGTGCTAAGAACCTGATGGATAAGGCGTTGAAAATAGTCGGTATCACGAACAAGACTTCAGTCGAGACAGAATATTACACTGCGAAGGCGACCGCTATGTCAAGAAAACCCAGTACGAGGAGTACTCCGAGGCGACTAAAGGCAGACTATAATAAATGCGTGGTATGTGTTTATCGGGAATGCACCGGATGCCTGCTGAATCAAACCAACTTGCCACACGTGCTATCACTCGTCGGAAAGACTCAAAATGGCGTGGAGGGTCTCCCATCATGGATCCCAGACTACAGCGTACCACTGCAGCCGAAGCCGTTTTCATCTCTAGGTTGTCCGGACTTTAGATCTACCAGTTCCGTTCCCTCTGACTATCGACTTTCCGGGAATGGTAGAGAGTTACACCTCTCTGCTAGTCAATGGGATACAATAGAGAAGCTTGGCGAGAGCTACGACGCGTTTCATTTCTATCATCTGATAAAGCTGCAAGGGCATATGCTCGACTTGGTCAGCGCCATTGGTAAAAATTATGCTCCTACTGGAGAAGAGACTCTATCTGCCCTCCGGTGCACGCTGACTGCTAACCTCTCCTATGGTTCTACTACTTTACCCGAAGAGGCCGATGAGGAATTCTTTGAGTGGCTAGTTGAAACCTTCTCTTCGGCTATCGCACTTCAGCAGCATCCATTAGGGTTTCTCATGATGATTATCAGCTACATCTTTCAAAGAGCGGGAACGAGCCTCGGTGGGGGAGGCGACCCCTGGTTCGAAAGTGGTACTCAATCGCTAGCCGCTGCGATTGGTGCTCGAGTTGGATCCAAACTAGGTATGGGAGGTGATACTGGTTCTGATAATGGCGCTCAACCGAGGTTAGAAACTATACTTTGTACGGCAGTGCCCTTGCATACCATCAACCGCTATGTTTTAAAAAAAACGCCGACCGGAGCAGGGCAAAAGTCCAGCCAAGAAGACCAGGACTCGGACGAACTTGGCAGTGCGATTCTATCGCTTTTTCGGGGCTCGCTCAGCCGCAAGGACACTGAAAACAATCAAGACCCTCGCGACCCTCAAGACGCTGACAAGCCTCAGACTGAAGACCAAAAAATACCGGTCCTGCAGCGCTCTTCCTTTTCTGCAGCTTTCGATGCTGTATATAAGCATAGACGGATCTTTCTAACGTCGAAACACTACCTAGGAATCGGCCCCAGCGAGTTAAAGGAAGGCGATAAGGTCATGCTTGTGGCTGGGGCTGACCAGCCGTTCATTTTTCGGTCTGCTGCAAAAGGAAGTGAAGTGGTAAGACTTATTGGGGGCTCTTATATTCATGGAATCATGAATGGAGAGGCTTTAGATTCGGAGGACGTTAACTTCAAATCAGTGCGCGTGATTTAAAGCAATGATTTCTTGCAACGGGATATGACCCTTGGACCTGGTCTGCTATTGACGAAGACAGGAGGAGAGGAAGAAGGCTATCAGCACGTGATTGATACCCACCACCGATGTTCGAAGAGAATTTCCCAAGTTTACGGCTCCCATATCCGCCAGATGCTTCTATAGAGATCATACACGTTTAAATTGAGGAGGTATCGAGAAAGGCGCTGATTTGGAGTTAACTACAGAAAGCCATGAACGTCACAATAACCGAGGAGGACCTCCAAACTGCCACTTGGATCATGGGAAAGCCTGGGGAGGAAGACGGCATCTACATCACAACATCCGATATCGTGGTCAAATATAGCCGTCACGTTAGGGGTGAGCGAGAAGCAAAAGCAATTGCGTTTATCCGCGAGAATTGTCCTCGAATTCCCGTACCGGAAGTTTATGGGTGGTGGAAGGGAGAGAAGGATATAGAACACCTTGCCATGTCAAAAATGCCTGGAACGTTGCTGAGTAAGACTTGGGATACCATGGACTCGCAGCAAAAGGAGAATGTTCTCAAGGATCTGGGGGAGATCTTGAATGATCTTCGAAAGATACGCGCCCCGTCTGGAGTCTTGATCGGGCCATTGGATGGCGGACCGGCAGGTGACGCTCGAGCGTGGGGGATGGAATACGGCGGGCCGTTTAAAACGGAGTCAGAATTCAATGACTGGCTGATATCTCTCATCCACCCGGAGTCAATGAAGTTTCATTCAACCTTCTACTATGAAACGATCCGAAATTGCTTGAAGTCTAATCATCAGCTACGCTTCTCTCATGGGGATCTCGGATGTCATAATATACTGGTTCAGGACGGACGAATTACGGGAGTAATTGACTGGGAATTCGCTGGATGGTATCCGGAGTATTGGGAGTATGTTAAGATGATTCAGTTCGAACGGGATCCGCTCATTAGGTGTTTTGGACGTGAATGCTGGAAGGACGAAATGGGAAATCAGGTGTTCTACGATAAGGAATGGGTGGCGGATCAAATTTTGGATAGTCAGGTTAAGAATGGATCGCGGGTTATAAAACGACCACGTTAATTAAGATGAATCCGGATATTAGTCTTCAATTGCTGATCGGGCCCTAACTGTCCCCAAACCTCTTCTCTCTTCCTTTTCTTTTCTTTTCTCCAGCTCCAGGCGAGAACACCCTTTCGTCTGATTCCTAGATACCGCGAAAATGGCCGACATAGAGAATTCGAAGCATTATGGGGAGAAGATGACTGGTTTTCAATTTCGGTTGAAGGGACGAGTGCTCATAGTTTGATATGAGTACATAACACCTCTCAAGTAGCGATCGAAGTGGTGCCGTCAAGACGAGTAGTCAGCTTAAGGCGAGCTGTTTTCCTAATGCGGTTTTTCCCGAACGCCGGCGTAGGCCTAATGAGGAAATTATTCACCAACACACCGGCTCTACGTCTCGCAAATGAAGAGAGAGGGGGGGGGAGAAAGAGTCCGAGGGGTAAGACGCTCGCTGCATATCAGCCACTGCTTATCGTTCTTTTGGGCCTTTCCTCCGCGAGACTGTCAGCTAGGATTATGGAGGGGAAGGTCAGTCGACTTAACGTACCAAGTATAAAGAAGTAATAATATCTAAACTACTGTATAATGTTTCTTCATACGTAGAAAGACCTATGCGGTTCATTGTGTGCTGCGATCTCTTTTTTTGTATCCATTTCTGAGTCCTTTCGAGAGGGACCTTCAACGTGGAATTCGGCTCCGCCACGGACCATGGATGATACGATGAATAAAATGGGGGATGCCCTCCTACTGAGGTTCAAAGGCATTAACCCGCTCTTCTCCAATGCAAGATATCGAGATCTGAACGTTCAAAATCTCTGTTCAGGCCTCGCGGCTGCGTTCCTTCTTTACATCATTCTCTTGGTGATTTACCGTCTTTACCTGTCTCCGATCGCAGCATTCCCAGGTCCGAAGCTCGCAGCAGCGACGGAATGGTATGAACTCTACTACCATCTTATCAAGGATGGGCAGTTTGGGCGTAAGGTGGAGAGGATGCATGAGAAATATGGTAAGATCTTGAGGTGTCAAAAACCTGAAGAAACATGGTTGCTGATCCACAAGCTAGGTCCGATCGTGCGGATAAGCCCGTGGGAGTTATCCATTCGCGACTCAAGCTTCTACAACCAAATCTATGTCGCCGGTTCCACGCGCCGGGCTGACATGTGGGCTCGGGGTAGGAAGCGCAATGGATCCCAAGGCAAGTTTCCTTTACAGTTATGAGAATCAAGCGAAAGTCAGCTGATGACCCTGTTGCATAGATTCGCTCCATCTCTCTGTACCGCACGGCCTCCACCGTCAGAGGAGAAAACACCTTGAGGCCTTTTTCTCGCGTCAGAACATAGATTGCATCGAGAAGGTCATTGCTGATGAAGCTCAGCTGCTGGATAGCCGACTTCAGAAATTTAAAGGAACAGGGACGGCCGTTCACATCGACCATGCCTTCACGGCTCTAACTGGCGATGTTATCGGGCGAATTACTTGCGGAACGCATCCTGGGTTCGTCGAGGACGTTGACTTCTCTCCAGGCTGGTATGTGCCGCCAATCAAAATTGAATTTCTTGAGCTCACGCTCTATTAGGCACGAGCTCATAATTAAGACCGTATTGGCAGGCCCATCTTTTCGGTGCTTCACTTGGTTAAACAGGTATCACAGGCTCGAAGTCCTCCCACCATCTATTGTTTAATCTGACCCTTTTGAAGGCTATTGCAACTTGTCCCATGCTCGATTCTACAGCGACTCTACCCAAAGGGCACCTCCAACCTCATGGTGGGCAGTGTAAGCATCCCCATTCCTTTCTATAGACATAAGTCCCGCGCTTACCTTTGTTTAGATGGGCGCGCAATATATCGAGAAAATTAAGGAACAGATTCAGAACGGCAACCTGGATCCAAGCGATAGTAGCAAATCTGTTTTCCACCATCTACGCACAAGCGACATTCCCGAATCAGAAAAGTCTACCGCTCGCCTACAAGCAGAATCCATGATATTTCTGATCTCAGGAGCAGTCACCAGCGCCCATACGCTGTCCATGATAGTGTACCACCTGCTTTCTAATCCTCACATGGAGAAACGTCTCCGAGAAGACCTGAAAGATGCCATGGCATGCTACCCAGCCCAGAACCCGCTCTGGTCTGATCTGGAAAAGATTCCGTATCTCAAAGCCTGCATAAAGGAGGCACTTCGGTAAACCTCTCTTTATACTGCTCTTTTCTACCTCAATGAGGGACAAGGCTAACGTCAGATTTTATTAAGACTAAATGGCCTCGTGGGGAATATTGCACGATGCTCGCCTGGCGTCGAGGTTCAATACAAGAAATGGATTATCCCCCGAAATGTATTCTAAGTTGACCAGGTCCTATTTTATGATTGCATGCTAAGAAATCCGCCGCAGACACCGGTCGGGATGTCCATTTACCACATACATACCGAACCGTCTGTGTGGGAAGAGCCGCTGAAGTTCATCCCGGAGCGATGGTTAGGAAACTACAATCCCCTCATGGACCGAAACTTCGTAGCGTTTACAAGGGGGTCCCGTAGCTGCCTAGGAATCAAGTAAGAATCTCTCTCCCTTCCGAACGCGTGTTCTCGAAGTTCCGTCTGACCTCTTTCTCTCCTCAACTAGCCTTGCCATGGCCGAACTCTACATCACCACCGCAGTTCTCTTCCGCCCAGGAGGTCCGAAGTTATCCCTATTCGAGACTGATGAATCTGATATTAGGATCGTTGGTGACTTTGTGATGGGATTTCCGAGTTCGGATAGCAGAGGAGTTAGAGTCGTTGCGCATTGACAAGAGAACCCTGTTCAAAAAGTAGATGGGAACAATCTACATATAACTCAGCGAAGGAGAAGGGCAGCGGAGTGCGTGACAGCGAGTCAGCAACGTAGCTCTGGAGTGTTTCGACACCGGTTCAAAGAGTCTTGGGCGTTTGATTAAGGCTGTGTTTGATACATAAGAACTATTATGTTTACGATTTCCCCTATGCGGGGACACTACCAGAGCTGTCTGGTCCTTTCCAGGTTTAGAAGGTGTTCCTTTAGGCTTTCGGCTCTCAGGTCCCGATCCACCCTCAAAAACCCACAGAAATGCCTTCGGCACCAGTGAGAGGCAAATCAATCAATCATCAAAAGCCGAACAGTAGCGGAATATCTCCATGACTCGGCGCATCCCCGCGTTTCACTCCGTCGGTCTCCAAGAACTTGAGCTACCCTTCCGTAATAATTAGTTGCCAACTCTCTTCGGACGCGCTGTCGGGTCCAGCAGCCGTCGTCTTAAAGATTTTTTTATGTTTTGTTATTTTCGTTGACTTGAGGACCTGAGCAGAACGCCGAGAAAAAGGGATTTACAGTGCATGACTAGCCGGGCTTGGCTCGGGAAGAGAAGCTTGATTTTTCAGCTGACGGTCTGAGAAACACAACCGAAGAACATCTCGAGAGCAGTTGAGCTATATCTTGTGTGACAAACTTCATAAGATCGGTAAATATACCTCCGGATGACCCCGACAATGTACCACGGATCACGTCTTGATGGGCTTGTTAATCACCTTCCCAAAACTGAGGTCGTGGGGCGTTCTTACTATTACTTTTATGGTGGGTAATAGTCGGTTGATTGATGCGGGGACATGCAGGACAACGGATTGAAATATGAGTCGTCTCAACGGCTTTTGGCTTTTCTCCTTTTTTAAGTCGGCAATGGATTCTTATAAATAGGTTCGACGTGGACGTCTGGAGCTCCTCGATTTCTCGAGGTTAGGTATTGTCGGTTGACCGCTGCTTCGACTTCAGCCCTAGATGTCGATTTAGCCAGTGTCGCCTCTATGATAACGAGAAACGAAAGCTTACGATTCAATTTATTTCGTCTTTCCATTTCTTAATTACTATTACTGTTACGTTTTAATCTTTAAGGGGTAATCTCGCAATGTCGCCCGTGGAAGGTGACTCGATCGCGCCAGCGACCGTGCCAGAGGAGAAGAAGACGGAAACCCCTACCCATGAGCTCGAATCTGCGCATCCCGCCTACGAGATCGACCCTGTTGTGGAAGCTCGAGTGGTAAGAAAGCTGGATTATAGAGTCCCTACGTTACTCGGTGCATTATGTATGGCTTGATAATTCTCCATTGGTTTGATCAAGAAATTGTTTCTGACAGTTTTCTAGATCTTTTGTCCTTCTTGGATCGCTCAAACATTGGGTATTTGGTCACTTGTACCATTAATGTTTTAAAACCCAATAGCTGACTAGGCTCAGAAATGCTCGTATTGCGGGAATGGAAACGGACCTCGGTCTAAACGGTGACCGATATACTTGGCTTTTGACAATTTTCTATATCGCCTATATCATATTCCAATGGCAAGGTCTGATGTGGAAAGTTATTCCACCACATCGATGGGCATGTTTCGTCGTATTTGCATGGTAAGTCATGTCCCCGTTCACTCTACATGGTAGGGAGTAATCTAACTCTAAGATAGGGGTGTGGTCGCCACTTGTCAGACCGCAGTTCAGTCATGGGGCGGAGAGATGGCTCTTCGTTTTCTTTTGGGAGCAACTGAAGCAGGCTTCGGGCCTGGAGTCCCGTACTTACTATCCTTCTTCTATAGAAGAACTGAGCTAGGTCTCCGATGCGGTGTGTTTCTAGCCGCGGCGCCACTGGCCAACACCTTTGCTGGTGCATTGGCATATGGTATTACCTCTGGCCGTCCGGAATTCCCGAGCTGGAGGTTGCTTTTCTTAGTGGAAGGACTTCCCACGATATTGATGGCCCCTGTTGCATGGTTCTTCCTCCCAGATACTCCCGCCCACGCTCGGTTTTTGACAGAGGAAGAGAAGGAAGTCGCGAGAGCAAGAGGAATCCGCCAAGTTGGCGAGGTCGAGCGAGTCGGTGGAGTTGATTGGAAGGATATTGGCGACACGCTTTTGGATGCTAAAGCGTGGATTACTGCGGTAAATAAGAACCTCCCCATTAATAGACGAGATATGGTGACTAACGGCGCTACAGCTTATGTACTTTAGTTGCAACGTCAGCTTCTCATCCCTCCCTGTCTTTCTCCCGACAATTCTGAACGACATGGGCTTCGATGAGATTGACTCTCAAGGGCTCACGGCGCCTCCTTACTTTTTGTCCTTTCTGTTAACTATTGGTACGACTTGGGTCGCCGATCGCACCAAGCAAAGAGGCCTTGTGATCGCAACCCTCTCTATGATTGGGGCGATCGGGTACATTCTTCTTGCGGCTTGCGAATCCGTCGCAGTTCGATATTTCGCTGTTTGGTTGGCGGCCGGTGGTGTGTTTCCAGCGATATCCAATATTCTACCATGGGTGTTGAGTAAGTCGCGTCTCAGTCTTTGAAAATCCCAGGCCCCAGATCACTAACATGAACGAAAATTAGATAACCAAGGTTCCGACACAAGGCGCGGTATGGGAATCATCATGCTCAATCTTCTCGGACAATGCGGTCCTCTCCTCGGAACCCGCGTCTTCCCAGAACACGAGAAGCCACGATACGTCAAAGGCCAGGCCATCTGTGCCGCGTTTATGGGATTCGTGGCTTTCCTGGCTCTATGCTTGAGGGCGTTACTGGCGTGGGAGAATCGACGTTTAGATCAGAAGTACGGAACGATCGCTGAGAGGGAGGAGCAGAGGAGGGAAGGGGGTGGGGAGAAGGTTCTAAGTGAGGAAAATTATGGTGGGGATTTCCGCTTTGTGCTTTAGAGTAGGGTATCAGGGCTTGGGAAACTGGATTGCTTTGGGGTAATACAGGGTAGGTTAGGTACTGAGGCACCCTTAATAGAAATGCTCCTTGGTCTATCTATGTATTAGACAGGGCTAGGTTTTACGGTTAATAAGAACAATGATATGTCACATTCTCTCTACTGCTCTGATTTCACCCATATTCTAACAAGAAATATTCCTCTGTAAAGAGAAAGGTTTCCCCACTCCCCCTTGGAATACGAATAGAATAAACTTCCCCCGAAGCTGCAGGATAACTTAAGCATAGAGATAAGCTTAAATTATCGACAACCCAACCATTCTTTTTATAGAACGTGGCATCGGAAGCGTGACTACTTTATTTCGTCGTGGTAGCTGACGTCACAGGCACAAGTCTACATATTTGAACTAAGGTATCTTGCTATCATTCTAGTAAAGTACCTGCTGGCTCGAAATGGGTGGTCTTGTTTTATTCCTGAGGCAAAATCGGTTCCCTGCGGGGTATTAAGTACCTGTAACCCGCTAGTTATCTAATGATCTTTCAGCAGGAACCATAGCTCCAAGCTTCCAAGATCTAAGCAACCATGGGGTGAACGTTGAACTATATCAGGGAAGGGGTAGAAGGTTTCTTTAGTAAGAATAGTTCAGCGGGAATGGCCTCCTGGCACCCAGCACAAATCAAAATGATTAAAGGAGCGTCGTTACTATATCTATAAGCGGTATTTATTCTATGCCTAGCGCTAACATTCACGCTCAGGGCAAGACTCATTATATACGATCATGGAAAAGGAGGGAAAGAAATATAAATTAGGAAAAAATGTTCGCAGATCCGACCTCAAATCCCCTTAGATGGCGAGGGCGAACGCAGCAAATGCCACGAGGGAAACAACACCTCCAGTGCTGAGGTGAGATGCGGCACCGGTCTCAGTTGGGCTGGCGCCAGATTCGGTGCCGGATGGTTCGGCGGCGGCGTTGTTTGCGGTGGAGTCGTCTTCTGCGTTGTCGGATGCATCGTCGGCATCATTGACCTCATCCTCGCCAGTTGGGTCGACATCGTCACCACCGTCCATATCATGGTCCATATCATCCATATCATGGTTTGGATCATTCATCATGTCCTCCATGTTGTCAGACGCATCGTCGGCGTCATTGACTTCATCCTCGCCGGTTGGGTCGACATCGTCGTTTCCGCCATCGGTATCTTCAGCGTTATCAGATGCGTCGTCAGCGTCGTTGAACTCATCTTCACCCGTTGGGTCATCGTCACGTTTGCCGCGACCGGTTCGAACCGCGGAGTCCTCCTCACCAGTGGTCAGTACTAGCCAAGCATCCTTGCCTCCACCTAGTTATTGGTTAGCAATCAATAGCTTAATGCAACAAACGGGGAATGGAAACTTACAGTTCACACCAGGGTATCCCGAGCAAGGGGTATCGCAGTCGCCATCGGGAAGCGGCTCGCTGGTAGGGGCCTCATCACCACAGTAGCAGACGTCCCCCTTGGTCAGACCAACAACGGTGTTGCCCAACTTGCTACATTCGTCGATGCAATGAGCTTGGCTCTCGTAAACGTATTGACCCTGGTGCTTCAACGAGCCCGCGTCACCGAAACATCCGATCTCTTTGGCGGTTGCGGTGCTCGCAAGAGCGAGAGCGATAGCGATGTTCTTGATCGAGGGAGACATGGTGGAAGGTATTTGTTCGAAAGAGTCAAGTATGAATATAGAATTGATTGTTTAGTTTCAATATTTCGTTCGGAGGAAAGAGGTTTATATATCAATGGGATCTGAGACACTTTGAGAATTAATTGTTTGGAATGAAATTAAAGAGCAGGAGAGCTCTCCTATAAATAGTCCCGGGGCCAATCCATCTCGTTCCGTCGATAATTGATAAGCCGTTGAGCTTGTTCTCGGGCTGCTTTCCCGCGTTTAGATGGGGAAGAAATGACATGGCGTCCTCCAGTCCTCCTGTTCTCGAATCCAATCTCATAAAAATAGAAGATCCGCTTCACCCCCTTCCCCTTAGGGGCGCTGATGAAGCGATGCGAAGGGATCAGGATCCACTTGATCCAGGTTGAAGTCGTTATGTAAGCCGGTGTTGAACGTTTGTTTGGAGAGGTTTGAGTCAAGCAAGAGCTTCGCTTTCGGCAAGGAACTGACAGAGGAACAAGACTGGTTGATTCAGGAGCGAAAGTGTGATGTGTTGACATAGCCACAATCGAACGTTTCAAAGTTTTCTTCTTGGCTTTGCTGACACCGTTGTCGGTCACATGATCCTATACAAAGAGTGGGATGTGTCGAAATAAGCATAACCGAGATGTTGTGCAACTTGTGCGACAGCAAGTCATAACGGTTTATCCTCAACCTCATCTCTCCACACTGGGGTCCACTGCGCTGTACAGAATGACCGCCACAGCTGAATGATGGGGCTTGGATGACGTTGCTTTCGAACCAAAGCTCTACAAAATTGAGTGTTGCCGACGTTGGTGAACGTTTTGGATGGAGAACCACAGCAGGGGCACGTGGGATAGGGTTATGATTTACCAAGGGACTCGTGGCTGTTTGTGGCTGATTTTGATAGAAGATCGCGAAGATTCGACGATCTTGATATGAGATCTCTCCTCCTTCACCCATGATAATGATGCAGGATACCCGAGTTCACTGCCGAGGAGAAAGAGAGGGCTATGAACAACGGTTCTGTGTGGGGATCGATCCTTCTCCTAAGAACTGTCCCACTAGTGATCAACACAATTACATATCCGGCCACCCGCGGATTTTCAATCTTCTAGAGCTCGGCGGTCATTGAAAGCCCATATCCACTCTCCATCTGGAAGGTGTGAAGCCCCAGTCCCTTCATCTTGGATACCTATCTCGTCGCGTCTGATGTTGAATATCGGTTGAAGGGAGGCTGTGGTTGCCAAGATCCTGCAGGCGCATGCCGCCAAGATACATCCCAGAGGTACACATCATCTTCAGCCGAACGAGGATCTCTGCCAAGTTGGCGCGGCGCATAACCGAAATGTGAAATGGCTGATATCGTTATCAACCATCCATCTATTGGAGGTTGTCGAATGTCTCTTGTGTAGTGAGGACGACGCGTCTCCTGCATATTTCGCTTCAAGGGGAAAACGCCTGATCGACCTATTTTTGAGCCTTGCTTGCACTGAGGCCAAGTTTCCAGGATGGATGTCTGAGCACTGAATGATAGTGTCTCCGATATGATGCCTGAATGGTCTTCAGAGAAGCCCGATATCGAAACAATCGGACTGAAAGCCATGAAACCTGCAGTATCCTCTGTCTACGTCGACATAGATAAGCCACGAAGCTCAGCTGGACATGGTCCGAGAACCCTTGGACAATGCATATTGCTTCGGACGAAGGGAACATCAGACAGATCTGGATGCATGTTGTATTGTCTTGGCGATTCGGAAGGGTGCCAGATGATATTCGCAAGGCATGAGATGAATAAAATCTGCAATTTTCCTCTTGGGAAGTTGAGGAAGGCCATGAAACCCATTGACCGAAAGATCACTTTCTCCATAGCCCACACTCTTTATCTCCATCTTCTTCCTCATCTCTGCTGCAGACCTTCGATTGTATGGCTCGTCCCGCTCGCCCGATAGATAAAAGAAGGAGAAGAAGGGTTTCGAGGATATTGTTAGCATTCTCTCTGCCACTGTATCCGGGGCTCTTTTTAACATTTTCGGGGATATTCGCGCAGTCTCAGATTATATCGCAGCAAACCCAGCCCTACCTAAAGGCTCAAAAGCTCAAAGGCCAGAGTTCAGGCAGGTCCCATATATGACCCGAATTGATACCCCTTGAGACATGCTCTGGTTTCCATTGTCTTCGTACGGTCAAAGCAGACTCGCTCGACTAGTAATACCCGAAGGGCTAAACTCAACTCTCATCCCATGAAGAATGGAGGCGGACAATGGCTGAGACTTCGTTCGTCTGATGTCGGGCATTTAGTGAGTTCCCGTCGTTAGGTTCTCTGAATTTCGTGATGATACGCTTCCCTTCGTAGAATATTGTTAGTGATATGCCTCCAAGTGCTGAGTATGGGTGTAAAATGCCCAAACCTCTACCCAGGAAAGCACACTGGCACAAGGTTGGTATGGCATTTGAAACGTGACGCATCTCAATACTGTCGCTTCCGAGCAGGCGATGCCTTTGGCGGTTGGAAAAAAGAATTCTGAACCTCGCGGGAGATCATCATGGAATCGTTGAGAAGGGTGATGGTACGTCGCCTCCTATATCATGATTCCTCGGTGTCTCCATCCATCGATCGATCCATCGATCCATCGGTCCAACAACTCATCCTTTCAAATCCTGAATCTCGTCTTTCATCGCGAGACAAAAAACCCGACCTTGAAAGGGGGCATTACGCAAGTCCTGTATAAGCTTCATTTTTTGGCCCTCTTCTTCCTTTTGGGGGCCGACAAAAAACTCGGAAGTCCCGCTTCCTTCGGAGTAACTTCCAAGGCCAAGAATCCTTCTTTTCCACCACTCCCTCCCGGAAGTGATGCCTAAATTAGAAAATCGGTAAAAAAGGAAGATAGGCACTTTGAAAGCGTCTAACACACGCCGGCTACCATGGATCATAGACCATGCTAGCCATTGGGGCTGTGAACGGGTGTTATATTAACTCAGGATGAAGCTTTTGAAACGTTCGATGCGACAAGAGCCGCTGATGTCATTTACAAGATCCGTGCCCTCGCTAGAGAAAGTCATTGTTTGGTTCTCTGCGACTCTGTTCGAGTTGTTCGGTACCTTTTTTTGGCTCGACCGCCGCTTTTTTCTTCGCGGAGGTGACATCGCGTTTCTTCGACTGTGGTGAGGAACTAGTTTAGTTGATCCCCGGATCAACACCATCATACCCCGCAGAAACAAGTCTTGTGTTCGTGAACAGACGTTTCTCTTTGTTGAAGGTGAGATTTTGGTATTTCCAGGTTTGGTTATAAGAGCCTGGTGGATGATGGATGGGACGGAACTGAAGGCGAACCTTGAGAGTGGGGGCGGATGGTACCCTATATCCATGGACTGGTGCATCTCTTGTCCTTAGGCAATGATTGATAAGTCACCTATAGAGGAGAGCAATAATCAACGAGGATAATGAGCAATTCTGCGATGAGGATGTTTTGTCTTTGATGTTTATTCACTTTCTGCATCAGGTCTGGTGACGAGCTTTTCTCTTGCCTCTCTCCCGTTTGGTGGCAGCCAATCGCCATGGTCGTCGGCCTTTGGTGATGAGTTCATGGGGGATCTGCAGGGCACCGCTTTAGTGGCCATCATGCGTCTCTTTGCTTTGTCTTCGGGTCGTGATTTCTTCCCTTCATCGGAAACAACTCTCGAAGACGTGAAGACCAGAGAGCGGTCGCTTCCTGAACTTTCGACCCAAACAAGCATCACAACTGCCAAGCGTAAGCATCTCGCCTTGCTCTTGATCGGGAGTAATTCCACGAATAATGAACTGTAAACGGGTTGTTTTCCACAAGAATGTGTGGGCACGCGAGAGAAACCTTCAACAAAACGAGAAAAATACATGGGAACTTGGCTTGGAATCGGTGATTCGTCAGATCCCACGATCTGGGATGTTCAGCTCACCCCCTTTCAAATCTCCGCGCATGATCACCTCACTTGAAACCGTGCATTGAACTTCAAGATGCGAAAAGGCCGGATCTTTCTCCCCGCATGAAGTTGGAGCATGTCGAATGCACTATTGAGTGGATGGCCGTTATCGCTGGCATCGTATTGTTATGTCCTTCTTCCCTGCTTTTTCGAGCTGATTTGAGAAAGAGAGAGATTTGCAATCTCGCCTTTGGAAAGAGGTCTGACGAAATAAAAATAAAAAAAAAGCCATGTATCGTGAACTCGGGTGACCAGGTATGGGATCTGCGATAAGGGAACGCCATGGGAACGCCATGGTCGGTTGACCGTGCTTTCCCTGCCGCTCGAGCTTCCTGCTGGGGACGCAAGAATGACATGTTTGCTGCCCGAATTGGTGGGCAGGCAATGGTGTATTCCTGTAGATGGCTTGTGCGATGTTGTCAATGCAGGGTGATGCTGGCTTAATACTGCCAGGACTATTGACAGGGAGGAGACCGTAGCATTTGGATAGGAAGAGGGTGTAGAGAGAAGGTGGGATGATGGGGCTGAAAGGAAATGAACAGAGAAATAGGAGTAAAGACTGTTGCATTCTTCGATTGAGAGAAGAGCGCTCCATCCCAACTCCCCAAGAAAGAGAGATGGTGGAGGAACTTGAAGGAGATAGAATATCTCGAGTCGAACAAGTCACCTGACTTTTCTAGATATTTTTGTTCAGGCAATGTGCTTTGAAGGAGAAAGGATTTGAAGTCTTCTAAGGAAATGCTATTCTCTATATAATGTAACAATTAGACTAGATATCGAGAGATCAAGAAAGAATATTATCAAGTCTCAGATAAAAAGCCAAAAGCAGATACAAGAAGACAGAAACAGAAAGATAAAAAGCCATACATGTAAGTATCTCTAAGGAAGAGAAAATAGTATCTCACAGGCTGCCTTAAATCCACCCCTCTCGGAGGGAAAAAGAAACAGAAAATGGACAAAGGAAGGAAAAGATTGAGCGTCTGCATGAGCCAAGTCAACATCCACCCAATCGGCATGTATAGGAAAATATGCTGGGGGAGTTCCTTTCAGTCTTCCCTCCTCATTATCATACGATCGTGAGTGTAAAAATATTTTTGTACAAGTTGTCTGTGACAGGCTTCATTAACACAACCTTAGGAACCTTGGAACCAACTCTTTACTCGGAGACACCGTTGAAGAGGAGGCGGTTGGTGGTGTTGGGGCCGGGGTTGGAGACGGAAGGCTTAGCGAGCTCCTTGATGCGGTCGCAGACAGCGTCGGCGGAGATACCCTCGAGGCCGATCAAGTAAGCACCGACACCAGCGACGTGAGGAGAAGCCATGGAGGTACCGGACATGGCCTCGGATCCACCACCGGGGACGGCGGAGACGATCTGGTCACCAGGGGCGTAGATGTCAACTGTAGAAGATATTCGTTAGTGGGTGCTAGTGAGATAGAGTTCGTTCAATATGATAACTTACCAACTTTGCCGAAGTTGGACCACTCAGGGGGAGAGTCGTTCTCGCCGGTGGCGGCAACAGTGCAGACGGATGGCTCAGCAGCGGGGGAGGAGTTCTCAGCATCTTGGCCCTCGTTACCAGCGGCAACAGCAAGGAAGATACCAGCCTCGACAGCCTTGGCGGCGGCAGCATCAAGCGCCTGAGCGCGGCCACCTCCCAAACTCATGTTCATGACAGCCTTTCCAGCGACACCGGTGCTCTTGGCGTGCTCGACACACCAGTTCATTCCCTTGATGATGCCGGAGGTGGAACCGGAGCCCTGGCCGTTGAGAACCTTGACGGAGACAATGTGGGCCTTCTTGGCGACACCGTACTCCTTACCGGCGGCAGTGCCAGCGGTGTGGGTGCCGTGGCCGTTGTCATCAGTGTCACTCTCATCAACAACGTTGGTTCCCCACTCGGCGCGGTCCTCGAAGTCGGGGTGGGTGATATCGATACCGGTGTCGACACCGTAGAAGGTGATGTTGCTGCCGGCAGTGTCGTCATAGAGGTAGTCGGCGACACCAGCCTCGGCGTGGGAGATACGGCCGAGACCCCAGGAAGGAGCATCCTCCTGGGTGACGATCTTGGAGGCCCTCATGATCCTGTCGGGCTCGATGTAGGCAACCTAAAAGTTTGTGAGTAAAAACGGGATCGGGAGATAATCAGACGGGATCGGGATCGGCTTACATCGGGGGTGTTGGCAATGGAGTTGATGGTGTCATCATCGAAGATACCAGCGTAACCCTTGAGAGCACCGAAGTCATAGGTGTGCTGGACACCGTGGTTACCACCGCGGACGCGGGAGGCCATGCTGCCGCGGGCGTTGTAGTTGGAAACCCAGTTCCTGTGGTTGTCGAAGGTCTCGGTGGTGAGGTCATCCTTCATCACAACGATGTAGGAGCCGGGGATGACATTCTCAGTGTCGGCGACAGTGTGGATAGGCGCAGCCTGTGCGAGGGGCAGAGCCGCCAAGGAGAGAGAAACGAGGGTTCCGAAGGTACGCATGTTGAAGGAGTGAACTGAAGGTGTCTAGACAATGTTGTTTGAGATTGAGATGGTTGTCTGATATCCTAAAATTCGGAGGGTGGGAAGGACCTTTATATAGAGAATTTCAGAGCTGAGATACCTTTTGGATGAACTGATGGCATGTCGGCAAAGGGAGCTCCCCTGTGGGGGGTGGCAACGACACCAATCCTGCCAATCGATATGGCTCCGGGCACCGCGAACAAACAAGGGTAAACGAAAGGTACGTCAAGCAACACACCGTTCAAATTCATGGGCAGGATGTGGAAAAAAGGTGGGTCCCTCCGTCAAAACAAATGACAGCAAAGTGGTGATGATCGTCGCCATCGACTAGTGATGGAATTGTCCTGTGTCGAAGGAACGACGATGTCTGGATCGGGTGGAGAAAGGAAGAGCATCCAGCGCTTCATACCCCAGAGAACCTTGAGAGTTACGAGCGTATCAGAGACTAGGAAGATCCGAGATATGATCTACGTGATCAAGGAGGGGGCCTGATAGGCACACCCTTGGGGCGATAACACCATGAGAGTCGCCATGGAAAGCTCCGTGATGCGGGAATATCCCTGACGGCGGAAATCAAGGGGAGCGGAGAACATTCTCTTTCGTACTGGTCTGTATGTACATCATGTCAGTGAGGTGGTGGCCGGTGCTCGGCACCGAATGTTCTGCAGGAAAAAGGGCATGGATCCGATAGATGGTGGAATTTGATGGATGAAACTGAGGGTTACAGTTTCGATGGAGTCGGCCCCCGCTTCGACTTTTGACCAAACAATGACGGCTCGGAGGATGCATCCTGTTTCTTGAGCTTCTATGATGGGCAATTGTGGGAAACGGATCGCTGTTCAGTGTTCACCAGCGATTTTCTTCTAGAAACATACACAGCCCCTAAGATCTTCAGGAGCAGCTTCTACGTCGTAGCCCTCACACCCACGAGCATTATTGCTTAGGTGATTGGCGTGTAGACGAGATGAGTTCAGGTTTTACCTGTCATCCTCTTAAGCTCCTTCGTGGCATTGTCAAAAAACAACTGGCCACAACTTCGTTTCAGCACGATCTTGATGGGTTCTGCCTCTGTCGATCCCTCAGGGGACAGCGAAGCTTAGCACCCACATTTCCAGGGGCCAGCCTACCTGAGTTCGCGATGTTGAACAGAACACTGGCTGGCAGAGGTTGTCATGGGGTTCCGGCCATTGCCGATACAGAGATTGGTGGGTTGCCTCCCCCCCTCCCTGTTTATGCGCTGGAGGCGTAGTGTGGGGTGGGTGGGAGGCGTGCGAAGTGCTCAGAGTCCTGTGCGAGAGTACTTTTTGAGGGATGCAGGTAAGGCTGGCTTTTCCCCGTTCCATGCATGCAGCATAAGACGGCCGACTCCAGAAGGGTGGGTAACCAATCTTGTCCGATGACCATCGCTCAAGCCTACTGGCAGGACTCGGCAGATTGAATGATCCTGAGCCGCACCTCAGCACGAGCTCCACGACGAATTACGACACAGTTTCCAGGCCGTTTGTGAGAACGTTATCTTGCGTTATCTCTCCCATCATTCCACTCGACTTGGCTGTTCCAACAACGCTTCTCTCGCGGCATTCTGCGCACCCAGGGGGCCCAAGCGGTATACGGCGACGTGCGGCAACACTGCCATCCTATTTGGTGATCTTGTGGGGCGATTTTTTTATCCTTCGCGTCGCTCAAGCCGACAGTGGGAACCCCCTGTTGCACGTGACTTTCCATTCCCCCCGAACAGGAAGGGATGTGTTGTTTGTTACTAAGTTTGGAATTCGGAGAACACCGAATAAGATTTCAGGAAGAAGTTTAATGCCACCTTAAACACGGAATAATGATAACCCGACAGTCAAGCGAGCCTGAAACTCTCTCACGTGTCTATCACCGAGGCTTCCCCGACAAGCCCTAAGCCCTAGCCCTCTTCCCGACTTCCTCTTTGAGCCTGTTGTTCCGTGTCCGCTTTCGTTCAGCCCGTTTCTCTCTCGTTTAAACGGTCTCAGGTTGCATTGCTTAAACATGCTCAGCATCTTGTAAATCCGTGTACCCCACAGTTTCCCCTTCTAGCCCTAGGAAGGCTGGGCATCATCGTCACTGATCGGATGGATTTTTCATGGAAAGTTCTTTACCCCAGAGTCGTTTAGCCCAGTTCATGCTGCAGACAAGCACAAAAAGAGTTAACAATCCTTACAGAAATGTCACCATGAATCAGGAGGTTGGCGAAGATGCAGGCCTCTGCGTGACCATTTCATCTCATGATGAATCATGCTTGTGGTGGGATGAACAAGGGACAAATCATGCCCGACGAACCAACCCATCACACCTTGAAGCCAAGAAGAGGACCTCGAAGGAAACAATCCTCATCCACTCAAGCCTGTGTCAAAATAGAGTCCATGCTCCCCTCACTCGTTTTTACGAAAAAGTGAATCTCTGGCCCCATATCCCCTGCCGATCCGATTGTCCCTTCAATAACAATAAACACGTGACATGAAACTCGATTGCTGAAACGATGAAACTTCCGACGTTGGCGAAGTTTAATGAGGTTTAGGAAAAAGGACCAGTTCAAGCACGGAGAATGGCCAACGCATAAAAATAACACACGGGTATCAACCGAAGATGGTAACCAAGCTCCGAGGGTAAGGGGCGGGACAAAAGCTTGGTTGGAAGACGGCATGTTTGAAGGACAACCACGGCACCCCACGATGTGGGTTTGGTACTTGTGAGCTTCGGGCATCCCCTTCATGCCTTCTGTGCTTCTGGAAGCCCTGATTGACAAATCGCTGGGTGGTGGTTCCGAAACCTGCTGTGCGTCCCTGCATCTGGGAGCGCCGACAGCACATCATCGTCAGGTACCTTGATGATCCTCAGCTCGTTGTAGCTTTACTCCGCTTCTCCTTCCATCTCCTTCCATCAAGAAGGAAGATATTGCATGATTAGTGGGCGGCTTGACCAAGATAGTTTGCCACTGATGCTGAACGTGACGATTCCCATTTGTCATTAAAATATCTGATTGCGTCCTCATATACACATCTGGTACCATCCAGTCATGTACCTGTCTTCCCCGCACTCTCAACTTGGTATGTCTCTCCGCATACAAGCGCCAATCAACTCAAAAGGCCTCGTAAGACCAACACCGCCAGCTCCCCTGAATAACAATGACCTCATCAATCGCGAAGAATGCAGCTATCCATGTAGTGGAGTGAAAATACGACACAGGCCTGCCGCCAGGATAGTTAGCGAAGAAGACGTTGTAATCTGGGGAAACAAGCAAATCTAGCCAGGAACCAGGTCGCGCTTGCTGCCGATTGAGAGCGTCTTTGTCCGTTCTTCGTCAGGAACCCCAGCGGCAGGATGCCGTCGCAGACCGCTGGGTTCGAGCGTCCCCGGACCTGGCCGTCTCGCTAGTCAGGGGCAAGGGTAACAAGAGGGAGCTAATCATAATACCCTGATTGCTGTAAAGTCCACAGATAATTCTAGAATGAAACAATTAAAGGGAGGCCGCTGGGAACGCTGCCTCCCGCCCGCGGCTCGCGGGACGTGGCCGGTAGTTGCCGTGATGATTCGAGGAAACGAGTAGATCACGCGGCTCATCGAGTTGGGATGAATCCTTTGGAGTCATCTTCCTGCTCCTTGAACGATTCGTCAAACGCAGCTATTCCAGCAAGAATCGAACAAATCATGAAGACAAGCGATATGATGACCCAGATAACTCCCCAACAGTGAGATGAGCCTCCGTATCTCTGGGCAAAAACGCTGGCATCGGAAGAGTTCACTTTGCGCAGAATAAGGTCGTCACACTAAGAGAACAGTCAGTACAAAGACGATATGTGAAGGGAGAAGGCGAGGTTCGGTATCTTACAATGTCCCATGCACTATAAAGCGCAGACATGACACCGATGAAAAGCTGAAATCACACCACGTTAGTTGATCCTATCAAGCCCTTCGGTGTATCGAGATACTCACCACTACGAATCTCAGCGGTTCCGCATGCGCAATAAACCAGCAGGCCACGAGCAGCCCAACAGCAAGCAAGACAGTAACGATCGTGAGCCAATCCCTTCGAGCCCACCAGAGCGTAAGCAAAAAGCAGACACCCAGAACGATACTTGCAACCTTGCTCGCAACGATGTTAAAGCCGCAGAATATAAGAAGTGCCCCGATGAGTGATGACCCGAGATAACCAGCTGGAAGAGTGACGGCGCTGATGCCTCCTCGCATATGTGTTACTCCTCCTTCGCGTGGATCGAGAGATATAGATTCAACGCGTCCTCCAGTGCAGCAGGCGGTTATGGCGTGCCCGAATTCGTGGAAAGCGATTACCAACATCTGTTACAACGACATGATTAGCGAGGCTCACTTTATCTAGTAACGCAGGAAACCACTCACTTTGAACGGCCATAGCGACCAGCGAACATAGGGCAAATTCCACAGAAGCGCTATCGCTACAACATAGGCAGCAATAACACCAAGTGTGACACCTTGGGTATGGTTCACGCTCAAATCGCGCTGAGAAAGGACATGCTCAGCTGAGCGCTTTGCTAGTTCCGGTTCTGGCTTGAAGCTCGCAACGACGGTGTTGAGGATGTCGCGAGGGCAAGATACTGCGGACGCGCAGAGGGGAGCCATGGTAGGTCGTTTCGTGGAAGCTCTGAAGTGAGGGTAAGGAACATGGAACGTTGATTGTTTAAATTGCTCTCTTTCTTTGAATATAAGGTTGATCCCGATCTCCAACAACGCGCCTTCCTGTCACATGTTTACGTAGGGCTGCGCCACGAGATGACCTGGCAATGATGACTAATGTAACACTAGTCAAATAAGCATACTTACTTCTCCACTTTCTTGGATGAATAACCAATAAAAACACAGAAAACTCGAAATGTGGCTTGAGGCTTGGCATTAAACGGCTCTGATGACGTCGGCTGTTACTCAGCTTCATGACCATATTTATAGAAAAGAAAGACATCAACGTCAAAACAGAGCAATATATCGTTCCATAGTTATAAGACACATTATGTGCTCTTTGCTCCCCATATCTCAGTAGTAACAATTTAGCCGAGCGAAACCCCTGCGGTGAGGCTGGATCCGGTCAGATATATTGACAGCCCCTCTGAGAACTGGACGCCGGTTCAAGTTCCCAGATGCCAGAGTTCTCTATGCCCCTAGAAAGTAGTAGTGAATGCTTTTGATTGTATTTTCAGATGTTTATTTAGCGAATCCTTGATATCCGGGGAGGCTGTACCTCTTTGGAGGTTGGACAATTTATATGTGTTCTATGGTGTAAGTTCTCTAACAGAAATATATATATTATCCTATGTTAAACCACCCGACAATCAACACGATCAACACTTCAAGCTTCAATAATTTCAAAGGATTGTGTATAGCTTACAACCTACAATCTCTCTAGCGTATTTCTTCTATATAAGAACCGGGATTTATGCCCGAAGAAAAGAGGTACAGTGATCAGTGAGTTGAGCCCGGGACAAGATGGGGTGCCGGGCGCGTCACTTATTCCTAGGAGCGTGAGACGTGGCTCGAGGAAAACCCGAAGAGGTGGGATTCTAGGAGCAATACGAGGACTTGGTATCTTCACATATGTGAACGCTATACTTTATGGAAGCCTTATTTCTTTACTATTGCGCCCCGAGATTTCCTGATGGTTGCCGAGTAGATAGTACTTTGACCTGCGCGTTTCAATTGCTAGGCGAGAAACACACGCGGATGTTAGTCCCTCACCCCATGTAGGGACCTCAAGTTGATCGGGTGGGCTTGTTACATGAGTTCTGTGTGACCAACTTTCAATCAATTTTCTCGAAGAGGATTCGGGAAATAGATGGTGTGTATGTATATGTTGACTATCATATTCATTCCTCCCGCTATATGATAACCATGAAAGGCGACGTAGAGTATCAATAACTGTAACTGACGCACACTAAAAAAGATCCTGACGTTCGTTATCGGGTTGAACCATCTCTCAGTTTCCCGACCGATCTCGCGGCTGGTTTGAGCGGAAATATTTGAGATCCATGGCTTAAATTGGGGTCATAAATCCGGTTCCACCGTTTTCGCAACGGTTTCGGTATCTCCCAGGAATTCTCTGGGTCATGCATCCATAGACGAAGGAGATGGCGCCTATAAAAGGTTAAGCTTCAAATATCCTCAAGACTGGCTCATAACAGTGGGAATTAAACGACTCACCGATGCTCTGAATCATCAGTGTAAGATGCTCGGGCATGCAACATGCTCAGGTTATTGATGAATTGCATATCTCCTTTCTTGAGCTCCATAGAAATGTGAAACTTCTCTGCCAGAAAATGGAGAGAATCCAGTGCCTCAGCTTGCTCTACAGTGAGGTACTTCGACTGCGGGCGCCCACCAAACCCCGAGAAAGAGCGTCGGGAGAATTGTATAATAAGATTTTCCGGGTTTCCGTCAAGGGGCGGTTGGTAGAATAGTAGCGGTCTCCGGTGGATGACGGAATTGTCATTTGCACTACATATGTGTTAAGCCTACAATGTAATAATATCGCTAGTCACATACCTCGGAATCACCCAGTCATCAGCTAAGACCTTAACAAGGTCAGGCCGTGTCCTGGCTAATTCATTATAGATTCTCCAACTACTTGCAAGCTGGCTTTGACCGCCTGTTGCTGCTTCATTCAGCACAAAGAGGGAGACAATGTCTGCCACATCCGTATGAAAGATTACCTCGCCATCCGTATATGCGGCTAGAGTATATTTATCCCGATCTTCTGTGGACTGCCGGAAATCAGTGATGTGGGCAACCATGACATCCACAGGTTTCCCGTCAAATTGATGATCCTGCCTGCCGCGAACACCACCGATGTGAGAGGATATCCCAACATAGATGATCATATTCTCCTCATCATCGTATTTATCGACCGGTATCCCGCGGATGACCGTGAATCCATAACCTTTGTGCAGGTTGTCTGATACTGCTCGAAGGACTGGATGTAATGACGGAAGAGGGAAATTTGACGGATCGAGTTCCCCCAGAGGCTTTTTCAATGCTTGAGTCGACAATTTAGTTTCGCTTTAGGTTGAACCCGCGTGAAACTCTCGTGAAAGCTACCAGGCAAATACTCAGAGAAGATGTACCTTTGAAGGATCTCAGAGCTGCGTCGACCTCCAGGAGTTGTGAGCCATCCAATACCAGGACACACTCTGTACCATCGCTCCTTCGGTGCTCTTCGAGAAAGAAACTTTCTCCATCCCAGACCATCTTCGACTCTAATTGTTGAGGAAACCCTTCGGGAAGCGCTCGGTCGATAGGGTCACATTCTAGGCGATGGGCTGCACGAACAGTGTATTCCTCCCGGTTTGGATAATATGACAGGTGTGCGTAGTCTTGATTCATTTTTCCGGGTTGATTGCTGCCTGGTATACTCATTTCAGATGAAGAGGAGCATCTCCTCCAAGATACTTAAAGTCTTCGGGCTTTTGTCTTCGGCTGATGTTTCGCACACTTGACCCGACTTCATCTTAGTCATTATCTGATTGAAATTATCTGATGGATCTTGTGATGGCAGCTAGTGTGAATCGGGATTAGTGTTGCTGGGGTCCACCATTATCAATCAGTTCCCCACGTGAAGTTTTCAGTCCACCAAAAGGGGACGGCGACGCCTCTTCTCGCAGGACGGGTTGACTGAGGAAATGCAAAATTGGAAAACTTATATGCAAGCCTTCCGTGTGGTTTGCTGAAAACACTTCGACATGTAGTGAAGACTCGGGCGGCTTGACAACCAATCCTGTGCCGAATTGCCTTGTCTTGTGGGGAGCAAGGTTCCCCCCGGGACCAACCCTAAGGAGGGTGGGGTGTCTTTGCCCTGAATTCACTTGAGATGTCAGGAAGACTTCATGACTGAAATACCAAGCGCCCGGATGCCTTTGCGGTAGATCTTAAATCGACCTGAACACATGCATATACTCTACTACGAGCCTTTATCCGAGCCAGTTTCCTGCCTCCCCTGCTGTCCTGGCCAAGTTGTGAAGAGAGAGAGAGAGAGAGTGGCCTGATAACTCCTCTTTAAGCTCGGAAATTTCGGCTTACCCGGGGCCCCGGCTTCTAGGGTAATAGCGAGTCGAGAGTGACAGGCACGCAGCACTAGAGATTTTGGGTTGAGAAAGGAGAGCAATGGAAAAATTTCTCAAGCTCGTGTCGCAGATCGGAGGATTCGCTCATGTAAAAGCCGCGCTGTACCTCGCAACCTATTATTCGCCCTTGTTCTTAGCTGACTGTATATATTGCCAAAGCTTACCCGGACGCCATTGAAACTTGAGAAACCAGGCCCAAGCCCGTCGTGCGACCGACCTTCCTGCGTGCCCCAATCAATGATGACCCTTTCGTACCACGACAGAGCGTCTTTCGAGACCACCAAAAGGCTTCTCGCCGAGGTTGTGAATGAAGGTTTAGCCAGTGCAACACTCAAATTCTCCGAAAATATAGCCAACCAGCAACAACGCCTTGTTCTTCACAATCCTCAAAACCCCTTTTCCAAATCGCAGAGCTGGGTGGAAGTAGGCCTTCAGCAGGGAACGTACATTGGGAGGCAAAGTGATAAGGTAGTCTCTCTCGTTAGAGCAGAATGTTTACAACCGCCTGTGATGGTTGGCGACATCACCACGGGGGAAAGGGAAGAGTTGAACCCAGCTGCCATCTTAGAGGTCATGATCCCGTGGCTCCTAAGTGAAGCCAGTGAAGCCCTTCTGATAAAAGTTGGAAGAGAGTTACAGAACTCTAGTATCAACCAAGGTTAGCATGCCAGCATCGAAAGTTTCACCCCTAGGTACTTATCAAGACCCATGACAGAGAAATGGCTGGAAATCAGTGCGAAGCAGAAGCGATTGCAACTAAATTCCAGTTCTTCTGAGTGGGAGGGATCCCTGGTATTCGGACATCCAAGTCATCCGGTATAGTTCGAATGGATATGGATTTTTTAAACTTAGCTTTTGACACTAACGATTATCATCACAGTTCCACAGGCTGTGCTACCCCCAGCACCCTTTGAAATCATTGAGCCCTGATGACATCCCGGGGATGATCACTCCAACGTTAGCCTTCGTCTCGGTACCACGTACGGACATGCGTATCACGGGTCCATTTGAAGAAAAACTGAACCCGTTGCTTGTCAGACTAAGTATTCCCCAGACAGCTAAAGACAGGATAATCGTCCCATGCCTCCAACAACAACTACCTGCGATTTATCACTATTTCCCAAATGCCGCTCTCCTAAAGACAGTTTCGGAATGTGTAGATGCCCAGGCTTCCATGCGCACTCTCACTCCTCGACCAGAGCTTAATTTCGACTATCACCTGAAGCTCGCGCTCGCGTGTCAGATCACATCCGCTTTAAGAACCATCACTCCCTGGACAACCGTCGGAAGCTCGTTCGTTACTCAGGTACTCGAAAAATTCCTACCCCCAGATATGTGGGTGTTTAAGGAGGTTGCAGCCATCACAGGCGCTCAGGATGACTTTAGCCAAGCAAAGCACATGTCGTGTATCCTGCGTTCAGATCTTCAGGAAAGAGCAAGGAACAACAACGAAACTTTAATACTTGCAGCTGGTTTGACGCAGGTACCCCTGGATACCGATCGTTCTTATGCGGAGATATTATACAATCTTGACACCCTGCATAAGAAAAAGGAGTGGTTGAGAAAGTAAGATAGATCCGTGCTACATTGTTGGAATAAGCCAACATGGCTAACGCATGCTAGATACGTCAAATGTTTATTTGAATTAGCCCTTCGACCACTTGTCGATCATGGAATCGGTCTCGAAGGCCACGGCCAGAACCTCGTGGCCCGCATATGTCTTCGGACAGGAGACCTAAAGGGGTTTGCGGTGCGTGACTTCGGTGGTGTCCGTATCCATGTCCCTACATTAGAACCCAATGGTGTCAATTTCGACGCGATGCCACCTGGAAGCGCAACGATGACACATGAGCTACACAACGTGTGGTCGAAGGTACATCATAGCTTACTCCAGAACCATGTGGGAAATTTGATTAGTGCTTTGGACCTTGAGACGGATGGTGGATGGACTATTGTCAGGGAAGAGATGGCTAAGGTGTTGAGGCCTGAGGAAGATATTCAGGGGCAGAAGCTCTATGAGTTCTTTTTGAAGGATACGATGCCCTTCAAATGCTTTTTGAGAATGCGGATGGAGGGGAAGTATCGTGATGTGAGTTCTTTCTTTGATAACCGGCTTTCTCAAGTTTTTTTTCGTTACTGACGTTCCTATCGTAGTACGTGGAGCGGGAGGTTCCAAACGTGCTTCTCATGGCTTCTCCTCAATGGGAAACCATCTTAAAGACTTACCAGCCGTCATTATACCGTACCTAAGCGATTTAGTTTGGTTCTACAGTCTATTCATGCTTCGAAGCCGTATTTTTGGTCTCTTCGCGTGCATATTATTGGTAAAAAAATATAGAAAATTAACTTAAGATTTAGAGGAAACCTTGGTCTCCATCTCTTCGTATTGAATCAACGCGCCTTGGTTTTTTTGCTGGTACCTTCTTGATGAGCCACTAGGCTCGAAGCTAAGGTATCCCCCTGGATGGTTTCTTGACGACAGAAGATCTTAAACTTCTATGGATTACAGAGGTATAAGTGTTAAAGGAAGAGGGCATAGAGCGGCGTATACTCGATAAGGCTGGGACCTGCAATGGTCTTAATTCATCTCTCGGTTAATGGTGCCCGAAATATTTTTGAGAACAATTTTTTTCAATCTTCATTCACAATCTCACCAGTCCATCCGCCCGAAGCCTTTCGATTCCTTTTTCGTGAACCCATGCCGGATGACACAGGCCCATAACGAGCTTCCGTTATCCGGCGTAATTGTCTACTTCACAAACTATTGTTTCCGATAGGGCTCGGGCTTTGAATTGGTAGAGCGTTGTGCTCCTTCCGAGTGTGTTAGAAAACTCCGTTCTTGGAAGGGAGGAACGATGGCGATTATCGCTGCGCAAGAATATTTCGTGGTTATAGAGGGTCGATTACAGTGTACCGAGCGGGTCAACGCTAGCTCCCGATGTTTTGGACGAGTCAGCCAGGTTATGCTGGGTATGAAAGAGGAGTTCCAGTATTTTTTCGCGGTCTATAAGCCAATTGTAAGCAATGTCTGTAGTAAGTGGTTGAGAAGAAGTCGGGCAGCATACTCTGTTTTCGCCCAGCCTAATACCGTCTGCACGTTCATCAGCAATACTGTAAGGATGTAAAGCATGCCCAACCAGTGCGCCGTACGGATGTGGAGTTCCTTTTGGGTATCTCGCCATCAACAATAATTTCCAATAGGATGCCAGATCCTTAGAGTTTGTAAAGTCTTCGAAGAAATGCCAGTAACCTAGATGGAAATCTGACTTCACTTTTTGCATTTCGTCCTGAACGTATTTATGCTCGAAGCTCTCTCCAGTCATGCGGAATTCGTCTAAAGCCCTCCTTTCGAGGTAGTCACCAAGGCCGTAGTACAGCCGATGTTTTGGTTCTTCATTATTACGAGTTAAGCGACGAACGTGCGGCTTTTTGACCCCCCATAAGCATCCGTCGTTACCATTGAGAACCGGTAGAACTTTGACCCCCAGGCCTAGAGACTTCAGCACAGAAAAGATACCCATATCCGCTCCTTTTAGGCCCCTGGGAAGACAGGAATCTGCGTTATCACTCGAGTGGGGATATGAATGAGAACAAAAGAACCCCAGAGCACCGCCTACAAAAGGTAAGCAGCAAGTTCGTTATAAGGTGAAAGTGGAAGGATACATACCTTCTTTCAAAAATCCCGGGTTCTGGAACACATCTTGGAGCTGCCCGTAAAGCGGAAACCCTGTTACATCCACAATAGGGTTCTGAATAAGAGGACCACCAACAGGCTCTGTAATATAGAGATTGTACGTCAGAGTAATACAATGACCATTGGAAACCCGGCTGATTTCATATTCACAATCACTATAGAATGCCGCCCACTGAATACTGGAAGAACTGAGGTGGCTCCAGTCAAATTTCACTCTTCCGCCCTTATGGCTAACGCTGAGGTGCCCTCCTTCGTGTGGAGATGGTAAACAAACGACAAGGGACCCAAACTGGCTAGTCGATCTTGGAGTGTCAACGTGTTTTCGGAGGATCCCCGATGTGGCGGAATAAACCTAGGGGAGTTTAGCAGAGAGGGTGAGTTCAAAACCGTGGAAATTGGAACAGGCTTACATTAAGTTTATAAAGCTCAGCTTTAACTCTTCGAAACTCGAACTGACTCTTCACCTGCGAATCGAGATTCGGAAGTAGCAGTTGTTCGATTGAACTTATAATCCCAAAATCTGCGGGGTGGAAGCTTGTACAGAAACGATCTGGGTGAATTGTACCAGCAATTCGATAAGTGTCCAGAACATCTTCATCCCCACGGCCGAATGTTGCGGGTATACAGCTGCCCACTAACTTTTCTAGGGAGCTGTGATCATCTTCCCCACCTTTTTTGTGAGGCAGGGAGAGCTTTTGCACTTGGCCATTCTCCTCGGTCCAATAGATGATGATGGGTGGGGAGCTTCGGAAATCCGGAGGCGCGTCTGATGTACCTGGAGATTGCATTTCGGGGGTAATGGTCACAGAGCCGCCACAAGAAAACGATGCCCTTTGCTGCTCCCCTTCAATAGAATCCGTCAACTGTCTAAAAACCTCAGCCAGGGATTGGTGAGATAAAGTTGGGGCGCCCTCATCTGCAGAATGGGAAAACTCTTGTAAATTCCTCTTGGAAAGCGCTCGCAGGAGATTCGTCCGAAAAGGGTCAGGGACTATACAGATGGGAGGTTTTATTAAATTGTAGAAACAGAGTGGTGTGAGTTACTCACCTGTGTTTCTTGTTTCGTACCACGCCTCGAATCGCTTTTTGACCTTGTTTTTTAGAGTATCAAATTTTTCTTTGGTCGATGCGGATGGGGAGAATTCACTGAAATATCCTGGAAGTAATGACTCCAGGTCCGAGAATAGGGCTTGCTGCATCGATTCACAGTCTTCGAAGTTGTTGAACGGCGGATTGTCATAGATTGACGGGCTGTCGTCATTAGCATAGGAGTTATAAGCTAAGAAATGGTAACGCGAATGGTCTTTCAAGTATTCCGTTCCGATCTTGTCATGGACTTGGACTAGGTACTTGTCAAAACAAGCGTCTTCCTTACAATCCTGTAGGATGGTTAGGCATTTAGACAATGATTTAGGACCTGGTGTATCAATCTCACCCTCATCCATCTTTCATCGACAATGTCCCAGAACTCATCGTTGGAGTATTTGGGGGGTGGCGGTTCTGGTGTGGTTTCCTCTGATGACATGATGGGAGGTGAGGTGGGGATGAGTGCTTGGTACCACTGAAGCTATTGAACTAGCTCTCCTCTTGATAGATGAAAGGGTATTGAACGGAAGGATACTCGGGCTTGCTCTACTTCATAGTATAAAGATAGAGATTTGACCGTCTATTTATACATATCATGTCCTGGCTGTGATGACCCTCCAACCCCCCAGTGTGCGGGGACTGCTTGTAGGCAGAAGGGAGGTCATGACCAATGGTTTACATCATTCCGTGCCACAAAATCGGGACCCAATTCAAGCAAGAAGTAAAGATGCAAGTCCAAGGCAACAGCTAGGAGATTTGCGGAAGAGTTTGACGCGGTAGATGCACGACAGTATGGAAACGCACGAATAAGAAAAATCAAATCTTCCGATGGATTTCACGGCTGGACCAATTTTTGACACATCTGTTTTCTTATCCATCTCCCGAAGAACGCATCTTGGATCGAGCCAAAAGTGTGGTCGAAGTTCAATTGCTCTTGAGCAGACGCGTAGTACGGAGGTGGAGAAGAGAGGTTGGGATTGGAATGAAATCTGGGCAAAAATGTGCGATCATGTGTGTTTCACCCACGCCTCAACATCACCGACCTAGTGGATGGGTATCTTGGATCTTTTTATCAACAACAAGCGATTGATTGAGGGATAGGCGGGTTTTGTCAAGATCTCTTAGGAACCATGGCCGGAACTGAAGCTAATCGGAAAGAAAATCTTCATGGGATCGTGGATATGGGCAGGTATGCATGTTGCCTCCGCGTCTTACTCTTTCGTGCGCGTTCTAGCGGGTTACCAACATGTCGCCTTATAATGATCTTATGTGTATAGAAGGAGCTATGACCGAAAAGGGAGCAGCTGATTGACATCTGGAACAGCAATGGGATCCGATTCTCTGTGTCGGATCTATCCCCGCCGACTACGAGAAACATGCCCACGGTCTACCAGCACAGAGAAGGCATTTCACTATATGATGCACAAATCAACAGTGAAGATGGAAGCCGTATACCCATTCCAGAAGATGTGATTAAGGAGGTGTCAGCAGCGCTAAGACGGTTCAAAGCTACCTGCGAGGATTTCGAAGTACCCCCGAAAAATATACACGTCCTAGCAACTGAGGCCACGAGAACGGCGCCGAATGGAGAGGATTTCCGCCAAGCGATCAAGGAAGCTACCGGGTGGGACACGAAATTACTCTCTAAGGAAGAGGAAGGTAGGATCGGGGCACTGGGCGTCGCGAGCAGCTTCGCATCAGTCGAAGGGCTTGTAATGGATCTTGGGGGAGGCAGTACGCAAATCACTTGGATGGTGGCAAAGGATGGAGTAGTGAATACAAGTCCCAAAGGCTCCATGAGCTTCCCCTACGGAGCAGCTGCGCTGCTAAGGAGGTTGGAAGATGCTCGAGCACAAAGCCTGGATGCGGAGACAGAACTAAAGAAGGAGATAAAGTCACGATTTCAACAGGCATACCGTGACCTGGAGATTCCTGATGATTTACGTCAGGTAGCGGAGAAAGAAGGTGGCTTCGACTTGTACCTATGCGGTGGTGGATTTAGGGGTTGGGGATATGTTCTGATGAGCCAGTCTAATATCGATCCGTATCCAGTTCCCATTATCAACGGGTTCAAAGCCAGCAAAGAAGATTTCAAGGATACCATCAGTGTCCAAAAGGTTGTTCTGGATTCTCAACGGTCGAAAGATAAGAAGATCTTTGGAGTATCGAAACGACGAGCTTCCCAAGTCCCTGCAGTCGCATTCCTTGTCAGCGCCCTCTCCGAAGCCATCCCAGATATAAAAGATATCCAATTCTGCCAAGGGGGCGTTCGCGAAGGGTTTCTATTCGACACCATCGCGCCTGAGATCAAATCCCAAGATCCCTTGGTAGTCGCCACATCACCGTTCGCAACAAAATCAGCCGACGGTATTGCAAAGCTCCTTATCCAAGCTCTCCCAGTTCCACCGCAATCACAGATCTTGCCAGCCGAGGCATCCACATACCCCCCTCCATCCTTCACACCCAACCTCCTCTTCTCCCTTTCAAACCTCATGTTCGCCCACTCCCCAAACACCAAAGAATCCCGCTCCGCTGCAGCCCTCCACAGCACTACGACGGGTCTCCTATCCTCTGCCCATGGCCTCTCACACACAGATCGAGCCCTACTAGCTCTAATGCTCTGTGAACGCTGGTCTTCAGGGAGCGACCTAGCTCCATCCGAGAAACCTCTCCGCCTCCGACTGGAGCAATCTGTGTCGATGCGGGAGGCGTGGTGGTGTCGGTATGTCGGACACGTCGCGGGATTGGTCGGTGATATGTATCCCGCGGGCGTTATAAGGGAGACGCGGGTCCCCCGAATCGCGTTCCAAGCCAGGAGGCTGAGCGGGAGGGGGAAGAAGGGGTTGAGTGAGGTAGTTGAGCTTTCTATTTGTATACCTCGTGATTTTGCGGAGTTGGATATAGATATGGTGACGGACGCGGTGATTAGTATTGAGAAGGTTGGGAAGAAGAAGAACTGGATCAAGGCTGAGGATAGGCTAGGGATTGAGAGAGTCAGGGGAGATTGGGGATTGAAGGTTGAGGCTAAGATTGAGAAGTAATGTAACTATGGGCGGTTTCATAGCCGCTAAGGTTACTGAACCTTTACGATTATTAGGAATGCATGGCTTCTTTTTGGTAACTAAGGATACATGTATTAATTTGGTCGCTAAAAACTAACTATTCCAGCCCGAAAACAATAATATGATCAAGAAAGTAATCTCGTGAGGTCGTCAGGTTTCATAATATACCATAATGCATATCGCTATCGTAACCGAAGGGAAGGGCCGTGACCTCCAAAATCCCGGCAGAGCCATCGCCCAGTGACTCCGTCAAATTAGCAGATGAGTTAGTATCTGTGAATAATTGAACCCTGTGCTAAATACTTGACCTCATCTAGCACACTATCCCCCTGAATGATAGGAAACTACTTCTTGTTCCTGCTAAAGAAAGAAAGCCTCTTCTTTTTGATCTTCTCGTTAGTATCAGAACCAGAGAAGTCCCCATCATCACTGCCAAAGTCATCAAAATCGCTGTCATCATCGAAGCGCGGTGAATCTTTCGACGCGGATTTCCCCTTTCCAGATTTCCCGTCATCTTCGGAATCATCAGATTCAAAGATGCGAACCTGCTTCCTCGGTTTAGCCGGGGTGTCCGATGAAGCATCACTGCCGATAATACTCTCACCGCCGTCGCTGTATGGGTCTGGGGATCGCGGGGGTTCAGTAGAACCGGCTGGTGCGTTCGCGTTCTCTTTCCCCTTGGAAGGTCCCTCATCATGTTCATCGACGTTTGTCTCACGGCCGAACCTGGTCTTCGAAGAAGGGAGTCCGTCATCGTCAGAAAAGTCGGCAGGGTTAGTGTGGCCCTTCCCCTTATCGTTATCACTCCAGGTCTGGTTGTAGTCTGGCAAGCCGGGAGGGCCATAACTGCCACCTGCGGCATCGTCACTGACTGCTTCCAACTTGGTCCACTTAGCCATGCAGTCAGGGCATATTCCCCTGATATCACTGATCAAAATAGCTTCTTGATCATTCTCACCACCATCCCTCTCGATGCCGGTCTCGTATGGAGTGCCCTCATGGCCGCACTCCCACTTCTCCTTCAAGGAGTAGAACTTCTTGGCACGGTCAGTGGTAGGAACGGGACAAGCAAAATCTGGGTTGTTGGCGATAGCTTCATCGTAGTCTTCCCATTGTGATTCTAGGGATTTAGGCGCCTCAGCCTTTAGGGCGGGGTTGGCAGCAATAGCCTCTTCGAGTTCGGCGAGGATGGAGGCTTCTTCCTCCTTTAGCTCCTTGCAAGTTGGGCAATCTTCGGAAGGAGCTGGTGCTGCGGGAGATGCATCTGGGGCTGTAGTTCCACAGCCTGGGCCTGGGGAGGAGCATGGCTCCATGACCCGCGAGACTGTGTGATTACAGGGACTGTAGGTTGTCGCCGTACGTTGGCACATCTTGGAATACGTTGGTTCAAGTTGATTCAGATAGCTCGTTTTCAAAACTGGGCTAAGGAGCACTTGATAAGAGGTGCTCGTTCAAGTTGTAATTGTATCTGGGTTGTTCGTTAGCTGAGATTTTTGGAGCGCGGAGCTCTATATAAATACCATGTATTTATAGTAGAGATATTGGGCTGCGATAGCTCTTGCAGAAACCGGCGATATTGAATTTAACCTGTGAAGTATGACTTCCGGTATGATTTCTCACAAAGCGGAGCTATGAGTCTTGAGCTGTTACAGTGACTATAACAAATGTTCATAATATATCCAAGGGTGCCTGCAGTGAATTGAAGATAATGACAAAGGATCGGCCTCAAGGAGTTGCTCATTGAGCATCACCCGCTTTGAGGGAATTGATACTTGATATGAGTGCCGACTCAGCCATCTATTCGAGTAATTATGATCTGTCTTTAGGCATCATTGGGAAGCATCAAAGCCCTCTGCCTTTGTATAGACGCGCCAGAAAGAAGTCATTCAATTCCTGTGCGACGTTGACGCGGCCTGTTCTTCAATACCTGCGGATCAAGCAGGTCATCTTCATATATGGCTTCTTTGATTGACTCAGACAGCTCATCCATATTGCCCGTATCTGCTGACGATAATGAAGCTGTCTGGAATATCCATCGTCAGCATTCACCGCCATGGAAACGAACATCGCTGCCACCGGGCACATACCTCCCCTTCCCTTCGCAGCCAATAGCCCTGGGCTAAATACATCTTCGAACTCTGGTTAAAAGCTTGTCCCACCGGATCTCATAACCTTCGTTGTTGTTATTGCTAATATCAAGACGTTTTTAGTGTGACCATTACTTGATAAACGACTGATCCTTGGTAGTCTAGGATCTTCTTTCCCAGGATCTTCTCACCGAAACCGAGTTCCTCCGGTCTGATGGGGCAGGCAAGCACGATTTCGGTGAACGATATGAAAATGTGAAATCATTTTGCATCTTTTGGTAGAAATGAAGTCAAACCCCGCCTCGAGTGGGGGTTTTCGCTTGTCGACGGGTATATAAAGCTGTGATACTCACCCCCTTTTACGAGTCTGCTCTCGTCCTTTCATCTTTCCAAAGCTCTGCGTCAATTGATACTATTAAATCAACAGAAAATAAAAGCTCTTCGAAAAACTTCAAGAATTGTATCTATTACCCCTGTCTATCTCAAGATGGAATACTAACTCACTAACAGAAGAAATCGTCCAAGTCGACTTCTATGTACATCTCTCCAACAAGATGGAGACCATGACTCCAATTCAGCTGGGAGCTTCTAGCCATGATCAAGGTATCTCAGGTAAAATCTGCGCATGAACCGGTGTCCGATTCCCGGCCCATCGGCACGATAGTATCTACCCCTCTCCTTCATACGAGGGGAGGGAGAGATATCGTTGTCGCCGATGGATGCTGGGA